>BSDF01000011.1:18518393-18663393 GCA_027925045.1 Hypotaenidia okinawae | reverse complement strand
AAACCAGGCTGTAGCTGGAGGACCAGGGGGAGTTGGTTGTTGTCTTGACACGATGAGGCTGTAGCCCAACCAAGGGCTTGTCACACTGCTTTTAAGGCCCATGGCTCAGGCCAGATGTTTTGCCAAAGCAACCTGATTAATAGCTGGACACATCAAAAGTGGGAGATTAGCATCTCTGCAATTTAAAGCATTTTCCTCCCTCCTCTCCCTCGAGTACACTGCTGTTCAAGGCTGCCAAAAAGTCCCTATAGTCTTGCCTTTTAAGTCAAAAGTATACGAGAAAGATGGTTTTAGATACCTCTAGGTGCCCAGCTTGCTGTATGGTGTACAACCGTGGGTACACCACGTTGCCTTAGCTGTTCCATATGCGGGTACTGTGCCCATTTAGTGAGGAAGTGTCTGCGGATCTGCCTGAACACAGATTTTTATTACGGCTTGTTGGAGTCAGAATATTTTTGCTCTTGTCTTCCAAAACCCACTTTTCATCCAGCAAGCCCTTAAAGGCTTGTGAGACCATCACCTTTGCATATTTTGTCTGAAAAGTCTCAGCTCGTAGTTCCCCGGTGCCAAAAGCCGCATACTATATTTTCCTAAAAATTACGTTCAAGTTGCCAAAAAAATCGTGGGGAACTTGCAATTTCCGAGTTACAAGTTCACACACCAACTGCGAAGGGAGAAGAGCCGACGTGAGAGGTGTTTGCAGAACCCTCCATGTCTCCTTTACGGCTGAGCTCTAATCTGTGCTCCCACCGGTGTCGGTGCCGGGGCTGGCAGCTCCCTTCCAGTGTGTGGGCAGCCTGGGAGGCACAGGAGAACGGCAGGGAACAAAAAATAAAAGAAGAAAAAGAGACTGAGGTACAAACTCAGTCATGCTTTGGTGGGTGGGGAATGGGGTTAGCTTGGTCTTCAGGGGGAAGAAATTCATTCGGGTTGAGTGATGATGGGTAGTGGAGCTGGTGGTTGTTGATCAAATGTTCCATCTTTCTGTGGATTTAATAGGTTTTGAAGTAGCATCTACCTGAGACCCCTTTGCTGCTGCCCATGCTCCCCTCTCTAGGCTATAAAATAAGTTTTAGACGTGTTAATTTTGCAAGCCTAAAATATTTTAGGGTCTAACTTTCTAATTTCATATTTTAAGTCTTCAGTGGTTGCATGTTTGACGCAGTTTTGTTATCCTCGATGTTGTGTTATGATCTGGCACACGCAGCATTAATTCCTTTATCAGCTCTATTTCCTTTACAGTTGTTCATTTAATTGAGCTCCTCTGTGTATTTTACAAAACAAGATGCATTCATTACAACTTGCAGACCTCAGATAGGATTGTAACGCGTTTCAGAAAAACAGCGCTTCTGTAGATAGTTGTGGAAGTTGGGTGTTTGGTTTGTTTTTCAGATGATGGGAGGAAGCAGTAGCAGAATTCTTGCATACATAATCAGTAGGAACTTTCCAGAAGCCCTTTATTCTAGCTATTTTCTTCTAAAGCTGTGTTTACACTAAGAATTCGGCTGAGGCGGTTGAAATATGTGGCTGCAGCATAGAACAAAACACAGTGTAGGTTTTGTTGCTCTCCTTGTTCTGCTTTGACTTGTGTAAACAGTTTTAATCCAAAGGAAGGGATCATAGGATCGGTGACTGTGGTGCCATACAATCCGGCATAGGGTGCAAACTCCCCTCTTAGGGCACATCCTGACTGTGAATAGGCTTGCCTTGAATGGAGGGTAAATAGAGGGTATCCTTCCCTTTCACAAGCAGTGTTCAGTGGCCAGCACATCTGTGGGACCATGTACCTGCCTGCGGCTGGAGACACTCAAATACCCTCTTCCCTGTGGATTTTGAACACTAAACATCCCTGGTTGTAAACAGCCCTGCGTGATGCTGGGGGTTGAGCCCCAGAAAAGCTGTTTCCAAAAACATGGAGCAACCTCTGCCAAGCTTGGCAGTGATGGACCCTTCCAGTCCAAGACCAGGCAGCTCATTTTGGAGAGGCTGTCGGGCCGTAGCACTGTTGATTGGGTGGATCTCTCTCGTGTTGATGTTGAACATGGAAAAAGACATGGGCAGTCACAGGAGTGCTCTCAATTGCCTGCCCTTGTTGGACAAGACAAGCCAGAGAGGCTTGTTTGATGTCCAGTTGTTCCTCTCTGCTGTTGCCTCTCTCTCTCCTAGCTGTCTCCGATGACAGCTCGGAGATGGGCATTGCTCTTCATCCATGGGTGAATGCAGAAGAGGCATTAAGAGTTTGGCTTCCTGTATCCTGACTTGAAAGTAGGCATATGTGCTTTTTTTGGTGAGTAGAAACAAACCGGTTTCGACAGAGCTTTTTAAGGGAGTTTTCTCAGGCACAGGATGAAATTTTGAGGTGGAAAAAAAATCACACACTTTCCCTTCCCTCCCCTCTATTGGGCCAGTGCGCTGAGGACCAACTGTATTTTTGGGTGCTTGGGATCCATGTGTGTCACTGTTGAGCATGTGGCTGTTGAGGAACGTGTGCAGTAACATGTCTC
This sequence comes from Hypotaenidia okinawae, assembly GCA_027925045.1. Taxonomy (NCBI): domain Eukaryota; kingdom Metazoa; phylum Chordata; class Aves; order Gruiformes; family Rallidae; genus Hypotaenidia; species Hypotaenidia okinawae. The sequence continues at coordinate 18,660,889 of BSDF01000011.1, read as the reverse complement.
CTGCACAGAAGCGTGGTGGAGTGGGATCCTTCCTCTGAACCCAGACTGGAGCTGTTCCTGGGAAAGAAAATGTCCAAAGACTGGGGAGAAAAATCACCTCTTCAGTCCCACTTTGTTCTGGCTGATGCTAAACGGGTATATTGGGTGCTTTGTGTGCATATTAGCTTGCACACAGACTCTCCCAGCCACGTGTATGGTTTCTCTTCTGTATCGTGCCTTAGCTGTAACGTGATAGCCAGAGCCTGTGGACAGGGCAAGGCAAGGAGACACTGTATGTTTCCACAAAAGCTTAGCTAAGTGCATTTTTCTTACTGTGTTTTGGGCCTGATTCTTGAGGGGAGTCAGATGCTCTCAGTTGTGGGTGCTCAGCATTTTTGCAAGTCACCCTGTTCAGAAGCCGGTGGTTACATTTTTCTTTCTTCTTTTTTAACGGGTGAAAAAAAAACATTTTTCCATTTGTTTCTTCATCAACTAAAACCACTAAAGAGCCCTTCCTTAGTTTTCCACACACTGATGGGAGTGTGAGAGGGATGGCAGGTCTATAAGTGTGTGAAAACAAGGAGTCCTAATGAAAATGGTTTTGCAACTTAATTGTAGTGGGTGTGCCTCTGTTTGCGAAAAGAAATGAAAGTGCTGGAGGCCGAAGTGCTTTCTTCATCCTCAGAACAGTGACAGGAGCAGTATAAACTTCCCTGGCCAGTTTTGCCCAGGAGCCTGAGACCTGCAAGTCCCTGCAAAGCTTTGGCACTCTGCTCCTTGGGACCCTTCCCATGGACTTCAAGCTTTGAGCTATCTATCGCTCTCTGGAAATGCTGTTTTGCACAGCAAACCTCTTTTGGGGTCTCAAGCACCCTTCTTAAGAGGTGGCTTGTTCACATCATGTTTATGGGAGCTGATGTGCCTTTTCCAGGCAGTGTTGAGGTTCATGATGTGCCCTCTGGACAGAGATGCAGACCTCCACATAGCCAGCATTAAGCGTGTTGAAGGCAAGGGGCTTGTTCCTCCTGGAACACTGCCTTGAACCCCTTTGGGGTGTGGTCTGTGAAACCCCATGAACCTGGGGCCGTGGGTCCAACCCCTGCTGCCTCCTTCTTCAGCCTCCTCAGCTCCCCAGTGTCCCAGAGAAACGTGATCCATTTTAAATAGATGCTGTTCGCAGCATCTTGGACTTGCTGTGTGAGGATGAGAAATGTTAACATAAATTCTTTAAATAACATCTAGTAGTGTTGAATGCACAGAATTATAAAACATTTTTATATTCTAAGGCTCATTTGCATCTTCACATTAAAAACTGTTGTTTTCTTCTCAGGGAATGGTTGCAAGATCTGATTTGTTTTGAAGTCAAAGCTGAATTTGTGTTCCTGCATTCCTCTTTGCCCTTCATTTGACAAATTTTTCTTGTTCTATAAATACAGAATTGTAAACAAGGGCTAATCCTTAGCAACAACCTGGAAAGTTAACATTTCTCTCCAGCTCCTATTATAATTAATTCAGACATTCTGAATATGATGTGATTTACACATGGAACTCCTAAGGCCGGGAGGTACTAATATCTTGTTAGAGAACTGAAGAAAAGAACATGCTTTTGTATTTGCCATATAACATAATTGCACTGCATTTTCTTTCATAAGAAGATGTTTAAAGATGCTTTTTACTTTACATTTGAAAAATGGAAGGCTTTTGCTTTGCATTTGGCTGAAATTGTCTTAAATGTGTTTTCCCTCCTGCAGCAGCCAACATTGTCAAAACATTTTGCAAAGTACATTTTAATAATATAGGTTAAGACCATCATTATATTAATTTAATTCTCAGTGTAGGTAAATTCCTAAGATGCTTCCACTTTGTCATAAAAGTTTTTCACAGTAAACATCATCTGTTTTCCCTGTGCAGAAAAGGAAGATGTAATATTGTCAATGAAAGGATAAATCCCTGGCGTTAAAATTGTTAATATATAGCTTGAACAGTCTTTCTCTCATGGTCCATCCTTTGATTTTATTTAATTTTCATTTAATTTTGTTTTGTTCTGTTTATATTTGCTGAGGGAGTGTTTTTGTAGTGTTAATCTATGTAAAGCCACATGCAGTTGAAAACTGCAACTCCCAAAAGGCTGCGATTAAAACATTACGGATGTGGAAAACCACAAATGCAAAAGTAAGTTTACATTGAGATTTTCTTCATAAAATATTTTATTCCAGTTTTGTAATACCTTGGTATCGTGGTCAGCATTGCCATAAAAATCCTCTGTTATATGGAATGATACAATCTGTGAAGCATTTCCCATTATGTAGACACCATGTCTTTAAATTATAGCAATTTCTTAAGATTTTAAAGCAAAATGAGCTCTTAGAAGTGTGATTAATAGCAGGGAATGAGGCTAACACTGGGTCATCAGTGGCACTCCATTACAAAAAAGGTTGGACTAATAAAAGCATCCATCTATTTGACCAATAAAGCATTTGAATGATATGCTTATAGTTTTTATCATACCGTAGTTACTTTGTACTGAATAAACTGTGATTTTACGTGCTGGAAAAGGAGCCGTGGAACAGGCAGCGCTGCTGAGGTGAGAGCAGTTGTCTCGAGTAGGGAAATATCAGGACTTTTATGTGAAGCTTGATGTTTTCAGAAGCCTTCAGGTTGTGGTGTCTAAATTTTTTGAAGCCACTGTGAAATATCTAAATCCCCCGTGACCCGTGCCTGCCTGCCCACAGTAGTTCGGTGAGGCTGGCCCTCGCTGTCCTGCAGGGAGGGGAGAAAGGAGGGTATTGTGTGTAATCATTAATTCAGAGTTAAGTCCTCGGCAGCCCCAGACATCAGAAATATTCTGCTGAAGCACAGGAAATGGGGCAGCACTTCTGTTTTCCTGGGGTGCGGACGCCAACCCCGTTCTCGAGTCGCACCTTTCATCCTGCCAGCTATTATGCTGTCAACCTGATGTATTAAAAAATACGAGGTTGCCCGAACAATGCTGCATTTGGGTTTTATTTAAATACCTGCCTTATTAGTGGGCTGTACTGATTCCATGGGTTTGAACCTTTCCTTTTTTTTGTGTGTGCTACAACAAAAGGCCAAATATTTTCTGAAAGAGAAAGTGGAGGTTCTTGGCCAGCTGTGGTTGTCCAGGATTTTGAAGAAAAGTAACAAATTTTATAAAACATGTGGGGAAAAAAAAAATGATGAGGGGGAGGCTTCTGGCTACCATGCTGTTTGCACATGAAATGGCAGGGGAGAGGAGATTAGTCCAGGGCCAGCTCTGGCTGCGGACACTTCATGTGTTCAAAACTGGGGTAATTTTACTCCGTGTTTGGTGGTGGTGCTGATGCTGATCAGAAGGCAGTGATGACCGTCATAGGACTCGTGGTGCAGCTGGGACAAAAAAGGATCCCTGGTGTAGACCACAACTGCATCCTCCGCCCTGCTCGACTAGTATAACATCTGAAAGGGCTTGCTTCACATAGGAGAGGGATGAAGAGCCTTCTGGAAGTCTCACGCAGGGATAGTGTTGGGGCAGGAATGTAACCCGGAGCACTGGATATTAACCCCTACTGATAGGACCATCCATCTTCTTTCCCTAATCTTTCCCAAAATCCATGTTCAGAATAGGGAAGTTATAGAAACCTCCCTGGAGGAGCATTGCGATGGGCAATGTGAGCGTTACGGGGATGAGAGGTAGGAAGCCCACAGAACTTTGGCATCTTGAACACCTGGAGGACTAATGTCACAGTGCCTCGGGGCCAAGAGCTGGACACTGGCTGGGTAGCAGTTGGGTGCTGGAGGTTTCACTTGTGGGAAGAATTGCTCACTCAGAAGTGTTTCTTGCCTTGCTGCTTCAGCCCCTTGTGTTGCTGCGTACAGAGAGCCATAGCTCTCAGGCAAGGAGCTGGCATGGCCATGGGTGTATGTGCATAAAATCACACATGTGTGTGGTCACGCTGGGCAGGTTCAGTTGTGCAGGAAAGCCATCGGTTTGCTCGCTGCTTCTAGGGAAGAAAGAAAAATTTTGCATCCCACCTTTGCCATTGCTGATTTTTTTTTTTAATTTTTTATTTTTTAAGTGTAAACAGATCTTTTCCATCACTGGTATTCCTGGTAAATCTTGTTTTGTAAAACACATCCAAGTGTTCACAGCTCCTTTCTTTACCCTTCTTTGGAAGAGATGCACAGCTCTGTGTTCTCCTGTGCTGGCAGTTGTCTCGAGGTTGCACAGCAAGGCTGGGAAGGCTTATTGTTTGTTGTTGTTGAAGGGGAGGGAAAAACCCTCAATCCACAGAAGAGTTAACAGGATTTCACTTGATCTGCTCGTTTATGCAATGAGTAATGCGAGGTTGGTAACAGCAAATTGTTGTTTATAAGCAAACATGGCACTGTGTAAACAAGAAGGCCTGGTCCCCAACTGGTTTGATTTCATGGTGGTCAGCAGCTGATGTATGTAACGTACAACCTTTCTGCTTCTCGAAATGTCAGAAGAATGACTATTTGTTTGTCTTGAGTTCTTCCCAGCTGTTTACTATGTAATGCATTTGCCTCAACCTTGATTCCCTAAGAGTGGCCCCTTTCTCCTCCCTGCTCTGTTTACATTAGTCCTGCCCCGAGTGTCACCTATGAAATCTGTTGATTATTCCACCTGGTTAATGTTAAATTGCTCTTGCAAGATGATGTGTTTGTTCATAAACACAAATGCTGGGTCCCTTGTTTACTGTACCCATGGCAGCAATCAGTTATTAAACAAATATTGCTTTGTTTGCGGGTGTGAGCAGCAGTTTATCCTGCAAGGTCTGGAAAAAAAACCTTTAAATGCTGGGATTTTGATAAAGGAGAAAAAGGGGAGCTTGTCCCTGGAATGTGGCTGAAACTCACTTTGGTTTGCTTTGCTTATCTTTAACTTGGGTGAAGGGGCTAGAAAGATTAGCAAGTTGTTTGGTTTTTCCAAGAGATTTCCTTAGTGTAATGATATCTATCCAGTTGTTTGCTTTTTTCAGAAGGGAGAGAGCACTCCTGCAAGACGACTAGCACAGTGGTAGACGGCTGATGGCTAGAAAATCCTGCATGGAGCAAACAAGGAGTTAGAAGGTCTAGGACAAAGATATAGGGCTATGAACCAGGTAATCACCCTGAGAGTACGGCCTTGCATCCCGTGTCAGCTTTTGGTTGGGGGCTTTGTGGTTTCCCTCTTTTCTCATGTCGGATTTTAATTGATGCATGTGCCCTCGATGGAGCTAGAAAAGGCAAAGCTTTCACTTTTTATTTCTGTGGAGATCTGAGGAAAAAAAAAAATCCGGTTTAGAAGCAGAGCTCTTTGAATGGAGAGAAAAATACCAAATTTAAAACCATGCTCGGTCACTCCTCCTCCTGCAAGTGAGATGACAGAGCTGCTTTTCTGCTTTCTATAACTGGAAAACTGCGTTTACATCTGCTGATTTCTGTGTGCTGGCTGTTTGCTCTTCGGTTTCTGGGAGTTCTAATTAGAGTGCGCCATCCCGGTAGCTGTTGCTTTTGGGTTGTTTTGTAAATGAGCAAGAAAAACTCACTCACATCGTCTTTGTTTTCCAAAATTCTTGTTTGTTATTGTTTGGGAACAGGGTTTGAATTTCCAGTGCCAGGCAGGACCTGTTAGTGCTAACAGTAAATCGCCAGGGCTTCGCACACAAAGGGAGTAAACCCTCTTAGAGTGAGTGACCTTGAGAAATAAATGTTAACTCTTTTTGTAAGGAGGTGGTGCTTGTTCCTTTATATGTGAATTAACCTGTTAAAATATCTTGGATATACGTTTATAAGGAGCTTTTGAAGGATAACTTTAAATAATTGTCCTTTTCATGCCTTGGGAAAGCAAGCAATCAAATACAGCGTGATTTAGTGCATTCACCGGCTCGCACTGGTGTTCATCTGGGCTACTGGAGCAGCATCGGGGCTGGGGGGAAGCAGGAGGTACCCGAAGTGTGTAAGTGCACAGGCTGGGCGTTAATTGACTTGTGTTACTGTAATGAATGAAACCTTGGCTGTGTTAAGCTAAGCGAGAATAGCGAAGTGAAAACTGCATTGTGCAGAAGTATGGCAGAGTTGCACCTGGCTTTGAGATTGTTTTCAACTTCTGGAGGCTGGTGGGGAGTTTAGAAACACTTTTCATGGAGATATGTGTAGAGGGCGGGAGTCTTAATTCATCTGCAGCCAGCATTTGGTCTTAGAAGGTTTGATACCATCTTACTGTAGCGATGCTGCTGTTGTCTAGCATAAACCAGCCGTATTTACTAGATGCAACTTTGGTCTTTTACTTGGTCGAATAGTCTCCTGTTTCTTTCTGTGAGGCAGACTGTGAGAGTTTGTGTTGCAAGCTCAGGGCAGTGTGCATACAAACAAATAAGTCCCAGGCTGTGAGAACGGCTCTGCAGTTTCTGTTCCTGTTTTACACGGAAACCGTGGGGAACCCCGCACACGGCTACGCCCGGGCTGGGATGAGCAGGTAGGTACCTCCTGAGAGACGCTGGCACCGAGGCAGCTCTCTGCAGCCCTTCTGTGCCCCCACTGTGCCGCGGTGAAGTGTCTGTCCTTCTGGAGGTGCTTTTTCTCTAGTGCAGGTGGTGCTTGTGTCCATACAGGAGCAGTCATGGAGTAGTATGATACAATGAAGTATGGTTTCTTCTGTGGTTTGCCTGTTGGGTTTTTTTCCCTGTCACCCCGCTGTTCCTTTCCTTCCAAATAAATGATGATCCCGGTGATGGTAAGGATGATTTCTGTCAAGCTCACAGTTGAAAGACAGCTCTCCCCAGGAGAGAAAAAGGAACCTCACTCTGCCGATGATGGTATGTAAATGATTACATCATATTTGCCAGTCGTTTGGAAGTGGCCCAGCTCTAGAGCTTTTATACAGCTATGGCACGAGCTTCATGCTGAATATGGATTTTAATAGCTGTCAAGCTGAGAGGCAGAGATTGAGATTGAGCTGGTTTTGCAGAGGGGGGTGGTTTATCCAAGGTGAGACTGGGAGTAACTTCCATGCCTGTGTGTAAAATGGAGGCTGCAAGAAGCTTGTTTGGGGAAGCTGAGCTGTCCATCGTTGGGTTCTACCTCAAGGCGAGGGGTGAGACCTGTTACCTTCTCAGTTTTGGTGCGCTAGCTTTTTGTGGGGACCAGCTCTAGCTCTAGTGAACAGGGCAGTTGGCAGCGTTTTACTGTCTGTTTCAATTGGTTTTCATGGATTTGCTTCTCTCTCCTTACCATCTGTGGTCAGGAGTGCCCTTGGCAGAAGAGATTTCCTCAGGTGAAGGGATTTTCCTCAGCTGCAGTGGCTGATTCTCTAAGCTAAGTTGTTTGACCATGATTTCACAACTAGTCAGTGTGGCACAAGTGGGATTAGGGTCCTGACTCCTCTTTTCCTCACCATAGCTGTCTCACGTCTCTGCTCCCGCAGAGCATCAGTCGGCCTTTCACTGAGCTGCCTCTGCGTGGTTGCAGGTTCCCATGGCCCTAACGATGCTCACCAGCGATGCTGGAAAGAAGTGACCCAGACACTGCAAGCTGTGCATGCAAACAGTGAAGGAGGTGTCGTTGTTGTATACAGTTAAATAAATAAAAAATTGTGGCAGCTTGCATCTAGACAGGAGTAGGTGAAGCTGCTACTCAGGAGACTAGAGGGTGGCAAGTGGACATAAACCCAGGTAGAGGTTCAGTTTTGTGGAAGTTCAGCTTCTCACTGATGTGACCCCCAGGGAGGAGTAAGGCAGCTCACATCCCTCTCTTGTTGGCCGAGGTGATGTGCTCTAGCATTTTTGGAAAACACTGGCTTTTTGCTTGCTGAATTCAGTGACAGCTTCATGTTTTCCTCCTCCTTGTTCCTTTTTACCTCCCTCCCCATGGCTCTGCACCACCAAGTATCTCCTCCCTGACATCGAGAGGGCAGGGAAGAGGAGGAGCCCTGTGTGATCCAGGTGCTGGGGCCATGTCTGGATCTGCTCAAGGGGATGCTCTGAGAGCAGCATGATTAGCTTGCCTTCCCCGGGGGCCTTGGAGCATCACCTCTGCGATGCGCTCAACCTCCACCAACCCAAGGCTTGGGACGAGCCCAGCCTAGAGGGGAGCGGCAGGGCTGTGTTAGGAGGCAAAGCTGAGGATGTGCTGCAGATAATCCTGTTTCTTTTGGACCCTTTATTTCCTAAGCACTAAATGAAATTTCAGATTTTAGATACGTCTAGACATATACAGTGCACGATAAAGTTGATAATACATTAATCATTTTTAACAACAGGTAATATGCATAATTTATGGTGTTACAGTGCTATCTTTTTTGATATTTATGATGGATAATGCTCAGTTTTTGCCCTCATATTACTGCTTTAAATTATACCACAAGAAAATTAATGAGAAAGTAGATTTATGGGTTTCATTTGTTTGTCAATTCGGAAATTAATTGGGTGTTAATTTTAGCCGTCCCTCATCAGACCAGGTCTTTAGTATGTGTGCATTACTTTGCATTCATTGAAGCCTACCTCCCATTTACTGTGGGTCACTAGCTTTGCATACATTAAAATAGCCCTCAGGCTCATTCTCTTGATTACTTTTTGAACTGCCATGCATTAGAAAATTTACGCCTTTCTGTTATAATTATGAAAATTCGCTATTGGAAGATGGTGCTTGCATAACAGCAAGTATACAGTCCTGCTCAGCGATGTAAGATCATATAGCAAATCCCAATACGTTTTTGTTCTAATCCTAGAAAATAGCACTCTCGACAATCTTTGTTGTGCGAGTTTCATCCTTTGAAATTTCAAGGATCCGTTTTAATGCATTGAATTACCTCTTTAAGCTGAGGAAATATCAAAGGATTTCACCTCGTCGCTGTCTCTTTGTTTCCTCTTTCTCACACATCCTGTACGTGTTCCTCCCTTGCCTTGCTCCAGGTTTGCCTCTCCTCCTCCAAACGCTGCTGTCAGACGTGACTCAGCATCGCTTTTCAGGACAGCAGAGCCTGACTCGCTCCATTCCTTACTATTTTGGTTGATTCTTAAAAGATCATCCTCAGTTGCTCTTTGAAATCCCCTTCTCCTTTCTCCTGCTCCTGCACAGTTCAGCAGCCACCAGTAGTATGTAGGCGAGTGGCCTTCAAAAGGGTAAGCGTGAAGTTTTATCCAAAAAGTACCCTAATGTACTGACAGTTGATCTATAGTTAGTTAGTACATAATTATACCTAAAATACACCCTGTCAGCAGGATAAATGACGGCTACTGAAAACTCTAAAAGCATGACGGGTATTCACCCATCTGCAATGACGAGAGCGGAGGGGTTTGTAAGTTGAGAAAGGCTGGGGAGTTCAGCGTGCTCTCATTTAGTTAAATCCTGCCATATGTTGGGATGGCTTTCCAATAGTCGAGCTAACCACAAACATGGGCAGAGAGGTCCATGGCTGGTCCACCTGGGTAGTTTGGACTCCCCTCCCCGGTGTTATTTCTGCACTTAGTGTGGTGGCAGCCCTCGAGCTGCTCATGTGAAGCTGGCTGATTCATAGTTAATTGTGACATGGTGTAATTTAGTAAATGAGCAGCTGAACATCTGTACGCCTTCCCCCACGGTAGATCAAAGCCTTACCTTACACAAGGCTTTTAATTTCCACTGGTGAATCCTTTTTCTTTTACTGAACTCATGGATGGCGGGACGGTGCTGCTGGCTGCCTCACCGACCTAGGGATTGGAGGAGATGGGTGTTTTGGCATTGGTTGGTCACTGTCGGAGCATGTTCCTGGGAAAATTCAGAAGCGGTGGTGGGATGTGGAGCCTGAGACGCTTTCCCCCACACAGTACTTGCTTCAACGATACTGGGACTCGAAGGGACCACCTGTGAGTTGGGCAGTGGTCTGCTGGGAGAGTCATCGCGGTCCTCGTTGCTCTTGGCCAGGAGTGCCAGGCTGCTCCAGCACTGCTTTTGTACCAGTGCTGGGGGTAAGAAGCAGCTTTGCTCATGCCTTGCTGGTCACACTCTGGAATATGTTTCATTTTCAAGAGGTAGAATCCTGCATTCGCCGCGTTGGGTTGTCCTGAAAGGCTTCCAAGCATCGTTTGGGTAATTTTTACCATTAAACACGGAGACGGGTTCAAAAGTTAGTCCTGAGCTTGCTTTGGGGAGCTGCTGGCAACAGATAGGTAAAACATTGGCTGACAAACCATGTGTGTATAGACAGCAGGTCTGCTGTATGATTTAAGACTATATCTTGTCTTTTGATCAGTTACTTAAAGCTGATTTTACTGTTAACTCTTCTGTCTGCAAAAGTAGAAATATATTTTATAAATCTGTGTTGTGTTCAATTTACATGTCCTTTCCTTGCTGGGCCAAGTTCTTTAAGGGCATTTATTCTGCTTCATATAAATAATTGATCAGCCAAGTTAATTTACTTCTGCCTGACTTGGTCAACCTTAATTACCTACCCTGGCATAAAGACTGAACTTTTTGTTAGCTTAAAATCTTTCACTAGTGTGACAAAGGGGGGATGTATTTTTGCTCTAGCACTGTTTCCGAGGGACATTGAGTGACCTTTAGGTGTGCATACATACACATATATATATATATTTGCAAGCAACTCCTGAGTATTAATAGCTGAATTAAAATCATCAGCTTTGGAAATAACTTTAAAACACGCAAGCTACGTGCTGAACGTGTAGTCCAGACTGAATCGGGACACATGTTAGAACAAAGATGTTAAGGCCCAGAAGACCCCAGGGATGTTTCCCTAAAGGTGAGGAGATGCGTAAAGATGTAGATTGGTGCCTGTTCAGGAGTCCTGAAAATGTCTCACCAGATGCCTCCATGTATGGTGAGGCATCTAAATACATCTGAGTATCAGTCCCTTACTTTTCCAGACTTGCAGCATTACCTTATTCTGACGGGTGCTTCAGTCAGTAAATCCTCCCTCACGCTGACATTAAACAATGCTACTTAGTCTTTAGAAACTATACTAGTAGAAGAATTGCAGAAATTGCACACTTCAGCGCCCACCTCCTGCCTACTAATCTCCATGCTTAACCTTGCTCATCTGAATAGTCTGGTGGAGCTGGGAGATGTGTATCTGCAGCATCTGGTCTTTGTGATGCTACAGACTTTTTTACCCCCAATGCATTAGTGCAGAACGTTTTCAAAATTAGGATTCCTTCAGGTCCTGTCTTTTGAGTTCAAAAAACCAGCACTTGAGTCCTCAGAGGGAGCTTATTGATTCAGCCAAAGTTTGCATCCAACCTATGTTTTTTCAATTTTGACCATACCCTTAAGAAATGAGCTGTCCCCTGCCTCAGTCCAAGTCATCTGGATGATGATTAGCTGTTGTCCTCCTGTTGACAGACTGCCTTGCTTGGATTCCACTCCACTGAAATTTTACTCAGTTACCTTGAACATAACATACTCACCAAGGAGATGAGCCAGACCGTGTGGCTTTGGCTTTGTATTTCACTGTGCATCAAAGCTAGAAAAGATTTTGTGTGGGTTAAGATGGGAATCTCAAGACATTGATCGTCATTGTGAAGGTTTTTAAACCAAGCTGACATTAAGTTGCCTAAGAACAGTCCTTTTATTGTGTTGCCGTTGATTTTGGTATAAAATTTTACAAGTTGTTCATACAGCAGCTTAGCTTTGATCCCTTCATATGGGAAAAACATCCTGTGTCACGTTTAATAATCTTAAGAGTCAGTCTCTATCCCTCCTGTTGTGAAATATCTTAGATTTTTTTATAGAAAAAACCCCAAAACCATCTATTTTAAGCTGTAAAAATACATTTTCCTTTGCAGAATGTATAGGAGAGCCATTCTGCTTTGTAGGACATGTGACATTGGATGTGCTCCTTTGCCATTAAATTTCCCAAGTCAGAACGTGGTATCTTGAATGTCATGGAAGCTTTTTTGGAGTGCTGTATTTCCTGTAATAAATTGTTAGGCATAGCAGCTTCTTCAGCACTATTTTGGTTGCTTGGGGCTGTGTTCAGGCCAGAGTCCCAGTTTGTGGGATGGGACCTGAAGCCTCAGTTTGGTTCCCACAGAGCATTTATCACATTGCATAAAGTCAACCTTGCTTTGCTTTTTTTCCTTTGTCAATGTTTGAATGACAGACTTCACTACCAGGCTTCTATAAGGCACTCTCTTCTCTGCCAAGGAGAGATGGTTATCTCAGGTGTACCATCTTCTCAGCTCGTTTAGGTGTGCTCAAAAAGACAAATCATCATCATCATCCTTGCAGAAAGCTCTTGCAGGTTGATTTTCATGACATGACACTTAATGATCAAACCACACTGTGATTATTTATGTCAACTTGCATTTGACTGCAGTGAGGAAATAAACAGTTTTATCTTTTCTCCCTTGAAAATCTTGTTTTCTGTTGAAGGTGTTTCAGCAGACTGGATTTGTTTTGGATTGGTGTTCAGCTGAAGTTATATTGAAGCTGACTGTCGGTGATGGGTGGTTTTAAAGCAAATTTGCTCAAAAATGTTCACTTCTGCTTTTAATATTTTTTTTTTGACAGTCCAAATGTCACAGTTTTCTTTTTACTCTCCTGGTGTTCTCTTTTTCCTTTCTACTCTCGTCCATTCTCTTTTCTCCCATTTCCTTGCTAGCTGCTGTCACTTCCACTGTGTGTGATTGGGAGGGTGGGCATGGGATGTGGAGGGGCCAGACCAGCCCTGTGCAGCTCAGGTTGTAACTGGCGGGGGTCTTTGGAAGGTAGAGCAGGGCTCGAAGTGTGTTATGGAAAAGGTTCTCAAGAACTATGATTTTTTTTAATGGCGAAACACTATAAATAATCCATCTTTTTCTTGGTCCTATTGGTTGGAAAAAATGTGACAGTTCCCACTGTTGTTTCTTTCCAGGAGCATTTTGCTATCTGAGAGAGAATAAATAATTTCTTGACCAGCTTGGTTGTGAATTATTTTCAGTGTCCCGGAGATATTTTGCTCAGAAGGGCAAGCCAACAAACTCTGATGGGGCAGTGATAGATCTGCTTCTCAGTGCCGCATGTTCTTCATGCTGCTATCAGAGGTATCCCAGAGCTTTAGTTGACGCTTTCTCTGACCCTCCTTAGTAGTTCATCCAGGTTCTTGCTTCCAGTTCAATTTGTTGTGTTTGGAGCATTGGACAATGAAATGGCTTCCTTTGCTGCTTGGGTATGTCAGTTTTAGCATCTCTTTCCACTTTGGTATCTGCTGGAGGCACCTCCTACCAGTCCTTTACTGTGTCCTTCCTCCGTTGGATGGTATACGTGGTGCTGATGTGCCACTCGCCATTTAACATTATGCGTCACAGCGGTCAGACATGAGTCTCTGGGTTTAACCTGCTAATCCAGCCTGGCGCGATGGTCATCCTTGTCCAGATGAGGCTTGATCCTGAATTTGGATGGAAGCAGAAAGCAATTACATCAGTTCTTTCTTTCAGCTTTATCTCTGGCTAAAAGAGCCATGTCCTTTTAGTAGCGTAGTGCATAAAGATTGCATGGTAGATCTTTGAGCAGCTAGCGAGCTGGCTGGAGAAGTCTCTTCTTCCAAAGGAACTAGTTGTTGCCTGGTGCATAATCCAGCCTTGCTGGGGTAAACACATAAAAACTGAGGTAAAAACTTAGGCCTTGCTGTGGTTGTGCACTTTCCTTACCATGCTGAAAATGAAAACCACACCATGCTCGGTCTGTGTCAGCCCAGGATCATGTCAGAACCTAGAAGCATTTGCCAGTGGTGTTGGGAAGGCTGGTGTTGGTTTGTTTAGATCTGTGGAACTTTTACAAGGGAGTTGACAGCAGCTTTATAATGAGCCCACAAACCCTTTTTGTCCTCGTGCATAATTTGAAGATTTCACAAAACAGATTGAAAGAAATTTCCATAGACTGGCTGAAATTTATTTAAATGTAATCAGAGCGCTCGAGTCTGTCCTAGCACCGTCCATGCACTTGGGCGGCCATCAGTGCGAATCGATCCCATCATGATGGGAGCAGGGTCCAGCTAATGAGTGGTTCACCCGCCTGGGAGGTGAATCAGCGAGGAGTGCTGACACCGGAACGTGGTGGTGACGAAGCCCTCGTTAGTCAGCTGCTTCTCAGTTTGATTATCAGCCGTATGGATCATCATTATGAACTTCTGAAGCTACCAAACAAATGAGAGGTCTGGTGATGGTGCGTTCGTTGGACTGCGGTGTACCTCTGTGGATTTGGGTGGCGGGGGGTGTCTGGTGTGGGTCTAGCAGATACCCGGGTAGCCGGTGCTGGGTACTGTGCCTTCGTGCTCCACGTTACACATGTGTGGAGTTCCCAGGGAAAGGATTTTCTCTTGGTATTTTTCCGATGAAACACGCTGCTTTCTCTCACCCTTTCCCTTATGAGCTGGAAGGGAAGGGATTTTTCTTCTTCCTTTTGAGTCAGGATATTTACCAAATTCAGGCAGGTTCTTCCTTAGGTACAAAGTGTCTTACCTTTGAGGTGACCTGCCCTGCACAGAGGCCTTTGCCTCACACACGTGTGTAGTGAGTTAGCGTGGAGTAAGCAATGTGCTTGGGGCAGAGGGCTTGGCTTGCTGTACCCTGTGTGCCTGAGGTGAAGGTGAGAGGAGGAGTGTGAAGGGAGGGAGGGATGGGCTGGAGGAAGCTGAGCAGGTTCATAATGTCTAAATCCTGTAACTTGGTGCCTTGCAGGTGGAAATATCTATAATAATGAAACAGCTCATCAAAATATTTCAAAGGTAGCAGTTCACAGCTGAAAAGTGGCGTGTCTGCTTGCTTTGGGGGATGGATCTTGTGTGCAAATGCAGCCAGTTAATTCACAAAGATGAGAGAATCCCAGCAGCTGCAGGCTGAGTGAGTGGGCACCCATCCTCATCCTCCTTGTTGTTGTGGGGCCTGCAACCCACTGATGTGTTTGACGAGCACTGCATCGTAAAGCACCGAGGGACAGACATCCACTGAGAGCAGAGAGCCAAATGGGCTGGCTGTGAACCACTGTGGCTGTTGCGTCAGGCTCTTCGCCATAGTGCATCCACAGTCAGACCAAACCCACAGCCAAGAAAGTTGCCAAGTAGGTGAATTCTGTGAGCAGTTGAAGGGGTTTTCCCCAAGCAGACGCTGATGGTGTCCAGCACATCCCAAACTCAGCCTAAATCGCTTCAGAGTAATTAAAGGTGCTAATTTGGCAGTATCATGGTGTGAATGGAAACCAGAATAGTGAATCCTCTGCTTGACGTGCCTTCCCCATCATATTGTGTATCAAGTTCTTTATATTGTCCATCGTATGTTGCAGCCTGACTCATCCCTTTCAAAGGAAAGCATCCAGATGTAACTAGAGAAATTTAATTATGGATTCTGTGTGTTCGTTCAAAAATATTTTTTTTTCTCTAAGAGAAAAAAGATGTTGAGCAAATACTACTATATTTAGACCAGAACTAACTTACTAAAATTATAGCTGTACCAACAGATAAATAAACATAAACTAGTAGCATGAACCATTAATGAAAGATAAATCGTATGAAGGGAAATGACAAATGTTTACAGTTTTGGCAGGATTTAAAACAGGGCATGTCTCCTTATATACAGCAACTGTTTTAACAGCTGCTTTTTTTTTCCCCTCTTTTTTTTTTTTTCCCCTCCCCTACATTATTTCAGGTTTTTGAGTCATGATGCAAGAATCTGGGACTGAGACAAAAAGTAACGGTTCAGCCATTCAGAATGGAGCGAGTGGTGGCAACCATTTACTAGAGTGCAGCCTGCGGGAAGTGAGATCAAACGGCGAGACACCTTCAGTTGAAATTGGGGCTGCAGATTTAGCACATCTCCAGCAACAGCAGGTACTGTAAGACGTATTACAAGTTTCCTACTTCCAGAAAAAGCATGAAGCATTTAACTTCCCCCCTCTTCCCCTCCTAAACCCTGCGTATTTGCCAGTCGGAGGATGCTTTTAGGACTTGCCGACAACATTCTGTACATATTTTGTTGTCTGTCCGGGGATTGCAATCGTTAATGTAAAGGGAAATGTTGGACTTCTCTTCCAAGGCTCTTTTTTAAATCATTGCTTGGCGACTTCCAAAGATCAGGGCTTGCTTCCATTGCCTGAATGTGTTGAGTCTGGTGGCAGTGATTGGGTGAACTGCTGTATACAAATAACTGGTTTCCAAAATATGTCACTGGGTGGAAAATACACTAAATGCTAAGTTTTGTTTTTGCAACAAATTTTAATATAACCTAGCAACCTCTATCAACAGAATGTTTTCTATTAGTGAGAAGGGCTGCGGAGGTATCTGCT
This sequence comes from Hypotaenidia okinawae, assembly GCA_027925045.1. NCBI lineage: Eukaryota > Metazoa > Chordata > Aves > Gruiformes > Rallidae > Hypotaenidia > Hypotaenidia okinawae. The sequence goes on along the minus strand of BSDF01000011.1, from coordinate 18,644,656 downwards.
GCGGCAGAATGTCAGGATAAATAAATAAATACATCCCGCCTCACAACTCCTCAGTTCAGAAGGATGGGGACCAAATTGTGCCTTTTGCTGATGCGTTTTAATTAGTGTGTTTCCTGGGAAGTGACCAAGCTCGCCAGTGTCAATTATCTGTGTAATATGTTTTGTCTTTTTCTTTTTCCCTGATAAAATTTTGAAACCCTCTGAGGAAATTTTACACCAAAGTGCTGGGCATGTATCGTTAACGTGTTTGGGAACAAAGGCTGCAGCGGGGCCACAGTGAATATGCTTACGCCTAACCCGTGCTTTCTCTAATGCAATAAGCATTCTTAAAACCTTTTAAATAAGCGATTGGCAGCTGGTTAATACTCCCCTAAGTGTACAGTGATCTTTTTAGCAGGTTGTTGTGGAGGAAAAAAAAACCACAAACAAACGTGAGCTCAAAAACAAAGCAAACTGAAGGCTTGTGGAGGAGCAGGGGACCCCCGTTTGACCACCTAAGGCAGAAAGCTTGCCCTAGTTAAACAAGTTGGAGAAATGGATGATACTAAACGTGTAGACTTTGGTTACTTCAATCATTTTCATCCTACAGGTTTTTACTTGAAGTGAGAATACCATCAGTGAGAAAATCACAGCCATGCTGAATTCATTACTGCAGTAGTCACACAAAACCACGGATAAAATTTCAATAACTGCAGGCCACAGTTGAGTAAACAGTTGCACTGAAACTTAATTCCTGTTGACTTTTCCCTCATTCTTCGCCAGGGGCACATTCTGATTCGTAGTGCAAAGACAACAGGGGTTACAGTTTTGATTAATATAGGACAGTGGAAGAGGAGTGGAACAGTAAAATATGTTCAACACAAAGGTCTCGCCTTAAAAAGGCTTTGTATCAAAATGAGTTAATTACGCTGTGTTTTCCATAGGAGCCCTATGGAATTTTCCGACGTAGAGAGAAACGGGAAGAGGGGTTGGGGGAGTTGTGTGTGTGTGTGAGACCCAAATTGCTCAGGCCTCATCTCTGCTGCTCCCACCAGCAGTCACCCTAACCCTCAGTGCCAGCACCTTAGGCCATCCCCCCATCCGGGGGGCTCAGGCTGCCTTAGATAGCATCATAATCACGTGTGTCATGGGTTGTGTCACTCAACAGCCGCCCATTCGGTCAATTAAGGAGTGGCACCGATTCATTCCTATGTGGGTTCTCCAGCCCTCCCTGATCGGTGCCCGGCACAGACACAAGTTCTGCCAGCCCCCATGGGAGCAGGGTGCAGAGCCGGGATGCGGGATAGCCAGGCTTGGGATTGCTTTCACACGGCTCTGTTTTTAGCTTATAGTTTATTTATCCTCTGCCAGTACAATAAACGTGGTCAGGGGAGCTTGCTTTTCTCCAAGTTCTTAAAAGACCTTTGTGTTCTGTGTTTGAATTCTGCTGTTAATTGGTTTTGATGACTAACTTCTCCATGGAGTTTATCTTTTAAACTTTGCAATCAAGTTGCTTTTTTAAAACAGTTATATAAAAAAAAAAACAACAAAAAAACCACAATCAAAAACCAAGACCTGATAACAACAAAAGGGTAATCAGAGCTAGCATAAAAATATCAATCTTTGTGTTTGGAAAATATTTTTAAATGCCAAAAAGAAGAAAAACCCGTTGTTTTCAGACAGCTAATGCAAGCATTTACAGATACACATTCAACATGGAGCATAATGTTTAGATGTTTCTCCGTATACAACATATGCTCTCAGGTCACTTAACAGAATGCGTTCTACAAAACGCTTCTTCAATACAAATGAAGGAGTTCTGAATTAAACAGCTATTTCTTAAGAGCGTTTCATTCAAATCTTTTCTTTTTGCCACCTGGCACTTGTTTTGTCTGAAAAAAAAACCCAACCAAGTAACTACCGGTGGTGGGTAGTTTGAGCGGTGCTGTTGTGGTTTGCTGGGTGTTCCTGTGATGAGCGGTGGAGCTGGGGTGTGCAGTGGCTTGGGTGAAGCATCCACGCAGAATTTTGGTTCGCGTTTTGTGTGGAATTTAGGAATTTATGAGGACCAGGGGCTTTGTTGCTACAAGAAAGGAAACCAGAAATGCTTCAGGTTAGGGTTTGGTGTTTTTTTTATTTTAGGAGGCTTTAATGGGTTTACAAAATTGTAAATATTTTACCCTGGAAAAATACAAAGCCCCGCAGATGTTCATGTGTTAGAAGGAGCGGTGTGTGGTGGGAGCGTTCTAGGAAGTGCAGGGAGGACTCAGAGGACAAGTTTCACTCTTTCCACATCATCTTAGGGTGATCCTGCCACGCAACGAGTCGGAGAGAGATGCTAAATTATTTTAGCATTAGCAGTCTTGTGAAATGTACTGTTAAGCTGGGAGTAGCGAATGTGGGGATGAGTTAGTTCTGCTATGAATAATAAAGTTGCTCCAACTGATGTTTATATTTGTAATCATGAAGCAAGATACTTTGCAAGGAAAGTCAAAGCTACGTGAGGGACTCTTGAAGGGAGAGTAATCTGTGGAAGAGTTGGATAAAAATGGAGATACATGTAGGAGAAATCGCCCCCAGAACCAGACTGAAAGGGAAGGAAAACCCTTTCCTACAGTATTTTGGTATCTGCTGAGGGTAGGAGGGGTTGCCTTCTGCTGCTGCAGCTTCCACAGGTGCCGGTGGTTGGGAATGACTGTCAGGATGTGATGCAATATGCAGGCAGGGTTTTGGTGACCTGCCTGTAAAACTTGGAGAAGGCATGAAGGCCACGTGGGTCATTAGACTTCCTAAAGGCACCAGAGGTGGGCATTATGGCATGGCGACAGGCAGCAAGGCTCAGGACCTTGTTCCTGCAGTACCCACAGAGGCAGAAAGCCTGGGAAATTGGGTACCAGGCAGGGTCTGCAACATCTGTAGGCACTGAGGCATTGCAGAAAACATCTGGGAGGTGCAGAATGGGTGTTGGAGTGACCCACAAGCTGGAGGTCATGCTGGGCGAGGGAAACTCAGACAGAAAATACATAATGATGGGGTGATTCTTGCCTACCAAGAAGTAATAAATAAAGACTCATGGGGACAGACTGCCATTTAATGTACATGATCACAGCTTTAGTTGCTTCAGTGGTTTCTGACGTCTGCTCAAATAGAAGGTTTGGTGCTTCAGTTCCAGCCAGTATTTTTTTTAAGCTTATGAAATAAATATTATTTATTGTGATTTATTTTTATCCTTGGGACTATTCATAGAAGTGTTCTTGACGTTATTAGCAGAGAAACAAGAATAAGAACTGAGCAAAGAGGATGAATACAAAGTTGAATTCTGATATAGAGCAGCAAGACACCAAATGCTGTGTTGCACAGAGGCAGAAGTACAAACCTCTCCACATCAATAGCAAGATCCACTTTGATACCGTAACTTCAAGTACTGCCCCACGAGTATAAGACTCAGTATCTTTTGTCTAATCCAGAACGCTTTTGAACTTTCAGGAGGTATGACTTTAATAGTAATTTGTTGACAGATTAGCTGCAGAGATTGCAGAGAGTTTATTTTGCAGAACTGGCAGGCTCGTATCAGTGTTCTCTTAAGGAAAAAAAAAACCCCCACATGTTGCTGTTTTGCAATTGCTTGCATTTATTGACAACCTGCGCTGAGCAGGCAGAATCCTACTGTTTGTATAATGTAAACCTATAGCTTGCCTGACAGAGTGGAGTGTACTTTTAGGTAGCATGTAGATTGCTTGATAAAAAAGGGTTGTGGGGTGACTGTTTATGACAAAGCAGAGTGGCGATATAAAGGCGACCGGTATGCAGAGAAACAGGGAGGAAGTTTATATAAAGAATGGTAGGGAAGTTTCTTTTCTTCACTTTTAGCTGAACTATACTGTAATTATCAAGTGTCACTTCAAGCTTTCTGAAGGGTTTAGATAAATACCGGTTGTGCCGTGTGTCCACAAAGTAAGGGAAGAAGGGTTTTTTCACTGGGAAAAAAAAAATGACAGCATTATATATGTTCTATTGCATCTGGTTTTGTACTTTTCACACTTTTATTCCACTGAATTTATACAAGTGGAAAATACAGTTTTACTCCTGTGTAAGAGATGATAAGGTTTGATAGTCCTGAGAAATTTGGACTAGGTTCTGGTGTCTGTGCTCAAATCAATGATTTCTTCCCGGTTTGTCTCACTGTATTTGGGGGATGTTCGTGGTACTGATGTGAAGATGGTTCAGTTGGGCTCTTTGGCACGGGTTGTTTTGAGAAGTGACGAGATGTGAAGTGTTAGATTGAGAGAAGCAAACTCCCAAGGGAGTATGTGGTTCTTCGGATTTTGTTTGTGGCCAAAGAGGAGGAAAACGTACAAGAACTAGGGGGCTTGGTGTATTGTTGAAAGGCTGTGTTAACTGGGCAGAGCCAAAAGAAGGTTTGACTGAAAAGAACTCTGAGTATATGGCAGTGTAAATTCAAAGGAATGCTTTTTAATTTTATTTTTAAATACTTTGGGTGAGTTTCATCTTATTTCGAAAACCTGTGGGGGGAGGTTACAAACTGCATCAGGAGTTTTATGGTCCCATTGATCACGATGTGGTCTTATCTCTGCAGAACAAAACTGCTAAACTAGATCCAAGATAAAGTCTTTGTTTCATATTGACATAACTGGGTTAAACCAAATTTGTTTGTTAGGCTTTGAGGGAGCGTCAGTGTTGAGTCATTTTGTCCGAAGAGACATAAAGCCTAATTATTAAACTGCTGTTGCTATTGAAAGAGCCATTTGAAAGTATAGATTAAACTCCATGCAGGCTATTGGATTGTGTCTGATTTTGTATTGTAGTGCACTGATAATTGGTGATTACGGCACGGGGGAAAAGATTGCTGCATTTGTAGAGCTTGTGCTGTTTCATCAGAGAATGTGAAAAAAAACAACTTTATGCTCCCTGTAACTTTGTGTTTTTATCGTTCAGACTTTTCCCCCAAGTTCTCCGATCTCCCAACATTGAACGGAAGGTGACATGATGTCTTTTTAGTCATTCAAATCTAATAACTTTTAATCTGAAGGTTAAGTAGTGAGATATAAACTAAGAGATGATAATATCAATTTTATGTTCACTGAAGGGCACAATATACCTCTTTCTAGTAGAGGGAAAATTGTGCGTAAAATGTCTTTTGCTTTTCAGTGGAAAAGCTGTGGCTCTGAGAGCTTAGGAATGAAGCAGCGCTGGAAAAAAATTAAATAAGTTTTAACATAGGCTAGCTACCTTGCCTGGATTTTAGAATCAATGCTTTTTTTCCTTCATAATTCAATTTTTAGGTCTCTTGCCAATGAACCATGCTGAGAACATTCACACAGCATTCTCTACCTTCACTATTACTAATGTCTTTGTTAAAACTACTTATTGACATCAACAAGCCTTAAATTTTCTCTTAACTGCTGAAGGGTAAGGGGAAACTACCACTTTGTTGCACTCGCTGAGATTAGTGTTTTTTCTTTGCCTTGGTTCTGTTTTATTTTGCTTCTAAGGCCTTGGATAAATAACTGCATAAACCTGAGTCCTCAAAGCTCCTTGGTGCTGGCACCCAGAGCTCGGGAGCTGTGTGTGCGTGTACAAGCCTGTACGTGCAGAAGCTTGGTTGTTAGACATATAATCACCCAGATGACGTACCCATCCAAATCCAGAGGACCTCTTCAGTCTAAAGATGTCTTTCTGTAGTCGTTGGGTTGGGTTCTTTTTTTATAATAGCTGCTTTTACTTCTCCTGGTAAATGAAGATCGTGTAGTAATCGTTCAGGTTTATGTGGGCTCTTTGAAGTTATTTAACTTCTGAAACATGTTTGTGGGTTTGTTTTTTAGCCTTGCATCTCCTGTGAAAATCCAGCAGAGGTATGTTTGTTCCCAGCTGTTTTTGTAGGTGTGCACTCATCCCTTGTATTTGCTTACGCTTACTCATAAGCAATAAAGTTACATATCCAAGGGTGCTGTTTAGGGAAGCTCTGCAAAGGAATGCTTTAAAGCTGTTATCCAGCACATGTACATGCTGTGAAAGGTGTTCAGTGGGCAGTGGTTGTAAATTAAAAGTCTATTTCAAATGACTGATGCTATTTAAGTTATCAGAGACTATTCCTCCTCTGTTGGTCGTCAAGCTTTAAGGGTTATCTAATAAGTGATGCAACGAAACCAGCAAACTTAATGCTGGTGTGCCTGTGAAGGTGTAAAGCAGTCTTTAATTCACGTGGAACTGTTCCTCATCGTGTGTTTTAGCACTGCCAGATGCTTAAGCGTGTACCTAAATCTAAGTGTGTGACTAGTCTTACTAAGGTCACTGGTATGTCTCATGCCTGTAAAATTAGGAATGCGCTTAAGTACCTTGCTGAATTAAGGCTTAAGTAATTTCACACTAATAAGGAGTTGGATGGATTTGCGGATATTTTAGAAGTATTTTGCCTTCGCTTGGAAACGTGCTGCACGTAGGGAAATTGTTCAGCAGTGCCTTAGGAGCAGCAGTGGAGTCGCAGGGGTTTTTGCTGGCGTAGCTGTTGGTTTCAGTGGAGTTTGGCCTGACTTAAATACACTTAATGAGAGCAAAGTCAGATGCCGTGGTTTCCTGTGTTACGTCCTTTCTCCTGTGGAGTTCCTTTGGGTCTCACAGCAAGCCAGAAGGGTATCAGCAGTACTGCTGGAACTTAGAGCAGTAACGTTGTAAATACAGACCGGGGTATGAAGTGAAAAATGCAGAAGTCCTGAATACTCTTTGTGAGTTTATCTTAACTGTGTAGCGCCTGATTAATTAAAAAAATTACCAGAAGGTATGTTTTGGAAACTTGGTGTAAACAGCAACGTTGTATAATGACAGTTTTGTAGGATGGGTGTTGCTTGTTTTGTTTCTGAGTTCTGTATTTTGTTAGCCACGCTCGCTACGTTTTCAAAACATAAACTGTATTTGCGACCTGTTTTAGACAGAGCAAATATCTCTCTTCTTTTCCCTATAAAAGATGTATATGTCTGGTCTATAGAGCGTCTGTAAAGTCAGAGTCGTGTCTCAGACATTTTTGAAGCCCAGGGCAGTTGCCAGCTTTATTACTAGTTAGGTTTTTCAATTTATTTTTAATCATACTACTTTTTTTTTTTTTTTTTTTTTAAGAGAGGGTTGGGGGTGTGTGTCTGTGCCATTTATTTATTTATTTATTTATTCCTAGGCTACTGGAAGTAAGGCTGCCAAAGTGAAGGTTGGCAAGATTTTGGCTGTTTAATCTATCATGGAGTGTGTTGTGAAACTCCTCGGTGCAGTTCTCCCCTTCTCCCCCAGCCCTCGCAGACATGTGTGTTCCCAGGCAAACCCTGGGGAAGGATGTGAGAAAGGGATGCAATTCCTTGTGTTCTGTGACCTGAGCCCGCTTCTCATTTAGTGACTGTATGGATTGAGAACCAGGATTGTTGCAGAAAACACTGCTGGGCGTGTGGGCATACAGAGGGCAGTTCCATGTCTGGAGATGGGTCACGTTTGCAGGACAGAGCCCCATATTAAAGCTAAAGGAGGGAAGGGTTAGATGAGATATTAGAGGGAAGTTCTTTGCAGAGAGAGTGGTGAGGGGCTGAACAGGCTGCACAGAGAGGGGGTGAATGCCCTGTCCCTGGAGGTGTACAAGGCCAGGTTGGATGGGGCCCTGGGGAACCTTGTGTAGATCCAGGGCTGGAGGTTGGTGGCCCTGCCTGTGGCAGGGGGTGGAATTCTCTGATCCTTGGGGTCCCTTCCAACCCAGACCAGTCTATGATTCTATGATTTTGGATTTTCCATGATCAATTTTGATGGAGCTACAAGGCTGAACTGATTCTTCTATGTGTGTTTGGGACCACCTTACCTCACCAAGGGAAATAAGCACATTTTTGAGAAGTTTTTGTTCTTTTCTAGCAAGAGGCATCATTATTGAGGGATGCAGTGCAAATGTTTCAAATTTGGAGATGCAGAGCGAGGTCACAGTTTGCCTCCAGAATCTGAAGTAATCAGGATTTTATTTCAGATTAAACCTCTGGGGCTGATGCTTAAAAAAAACCCCAACTTTTAACTGGCATTACGCAATTTGCTATGGGTTGCTTAGCCAAATATTTGTGTATGGGGCTTTTTTCTCCCCCTTATTTAATTCTTTCTTTAAAAAAAAAAAGCCTTGCCAAAGTTCAGGTGGGATTTCAGGCTTTAACAAACTCTACCTGGAAATTAAGTGCAGGAAAGAGGGGAGGGGAGAAATCTTGTCTATTTGAATTAGTGTGATCACAAGCTAAAGGAATGTGGTTGCTGTTGACGTGCTCAAATCAAGTTTTCCTTAAATTTTCCTTGTTATTATCACTGATACCAAAGAACCTCTGCCAGGAAAGAACTGCAACACTAGTGAAATGTTGTAAGACCACTGACTGTCTGACACTCATGCTTTTTTCTCCTTTTTCCAGTAATCAGTGAGATACGTGCTAAAATAGGGGTAAGGTCCCTAGATGTTCGCAAGGGCCGTGTGGGCAGCGGGTGGATCTCTCCCTGTTACCTTCTGACACCCATAATCAGCAGCAGACCCACAACTTTGGGTGTTTTGGCTGCTCTCACATCTGAACCTATGGCATTTGTGTTTTTAAAGCAGCATCATTTCGTATTTTTGTTTCCACATAATTAAGTGATTCACTGAAGGAGAAAGGTCAGACAGGCACGGGGAAGGAGAAATGGGACTTGTTATGAAGTAGTGGGGCCCAGCATCTTGCAGGAAAAATTAGAAATAAGATGGGGTATAATTCTCCTTTTACATGGGAAAACATTTGTAGGGTGCAGAGCCTCAAAGGCCAGCCTCAGCAGCCTTCAGGAGACTTTCTCTGGCCTCTGCTTAAATGAGAAACTTGATCTAGAGATGAGCTCACCTGGGGACAGCTCTTGTTTTGGGAGAGTGGCTGTGGTTTATCGTCATTTTGTTGTAGGGAGGATGGGTTCAAGCTGTGCCAGGACAGGTTCAGATCAGATGGGAGGAAAAAGTTCTTCACCCCCAAAGGGTTATTGGGCGCTGGAACAGGCTGCCCAGGGAGGGGTTGAGTCCCTGACCCTAGATGTATTTAATAGATGAGGTGCTTAAGGATATGGTTTAGTAGAGGATGGGTATGTTTGGACTCGATGATCTCAAAGGTCTTTTCCAACCTAGTGATTCTGTGATTGCATTGTGTACCTGCTCCTATGCTATGTCAATCCTTCACATTCAGAGCAAGGCGGATGGGTCCATCTAGAAAGCAACTGTTGTGGAAAACATACGACATTTTTCATAAAAGGGATGATTAAGGCACTCCTCTATCATTACTAATTTTATCCTCAGCCATAGGTAAAGTGCAGTGTTTTTGTTTGGTGGGTTGTTCACTGCAGTGCAGTAAAACAATTCCCATTGGGAATGTGTAGTGTGCTTGGCATGTGCATGTAGGGTGGGTCAGCGTGGCTGGAAGGCATCAGATCTGCTGAGCATGGGAGCTCTGGTTTGTGGCAGGGATGCTCCGTGGCTGGAAGAAACCATTCGGTCTGCTGCCTGGAAAAGCTGTCTGTGGCACTCACCTGTAGCTGTAGTGCTTTCTGTAAGGTCACGGGGAGAGTTTGCTACAGGTAAAACCTCCCTAATCCTGCATTTCACTGTCTGCTCATGTTCTCTCTGAATAGGTGTCCTGGTTTCTTCACAGCCATCGTCCCAGACATGGTATTCAGGGAGCAGAAGCATAGTTTTGCTCAGGGAAAACAGATCCGAAAGAAAAACCCTCCAAGTCAATAAACAACAAAAAAGCAGACTTATCTTTTATAGTGTTCTTGAAACAAATGTAAGGTTATAACAGTAAAGCAGGTTTTATTAAATCTAGGCATGAATCCATATTGAAGAAATAATCCACTGCTGCTTTTCAGCTCCTTGTCTTTTTAATTAGCACTGGCAATGGGATTGTTAGCTTTTAAGATACGGTAAATATGAGCCTATTAATATTATTGAACGTAACGCTCAACAAGGTACGGGGAGCGCTGGTAACTGTAGATATTTTATAGAGGAGCTATGGGCGGGCTGTGCTCTGTTCCACAAGTCTTCCTTTACGACTCCAGGGTAAAGCTGATGATGACAGCCTTTCTACTGGTCCCCAAAGAAGCCATCCTCGTGGGTGGCATGGGACCCCTTGCTCCTTAGTCCATTCAAACCAAGCAGGTTTGAGCCCCTTTTCACAACATGATATTTGGAGTTTACAACAGTTCTGCCTCCTCTTCCTTGAGAAATGATTCACCAGTCCCTCTAATTAATGCTTTCTAAAGTGTTTTACTCTTGGTTCCAGTCTCTTAACTTGAGCAAGGACTGGATTATAAGGGTTTAGCAGTGATTAGATCTGTTTACAGTTTGTGTTTTTGTGCTCCAGAAGGTATAGTGTTTGCTTTGCTGAGGGGTTTTGCTTTGCAGACTTTCTGTTGACCACCTGCTTTTTTTTCCTAATTGGTTACAAGGACGATTGCTAGGCATAATAAATAAAAGATACGGTTTTCCAAGGCTGTGTCATAGGGACTGTATGTCAAAGATTCATAAACTGCGAGCAAAAATACGTGCCTTTCCCTGGGGCAGGGAAGCGTGCGCTGCGTTCACATTTGGGGATCCTTCCAAGGTCACTGAGATCCTGCAGTACTTCTCCTATGGCTTCACTGGGCACTGCAGCTGCATGCAGAAGAGGGCAGCCCACCAGCCCAGGTTTGTTGGGAACTCTTCTCTAGCCTTAAGCCTTTTTCTCTGTGGATTTTGGAAAAAGAGACTTTTTTTCCCCAGTCTTTCCATGCACACCAAGGGCAGGAATAGAGCATGTCTTTGACACTCCTGAGTCTGCCTGAGAAGTGTCTCACCGGTCTACTGATGGGAGGTTTCACTCCTGCCCAGGCAGGGTCTTCCAGTGTCTTAACTCTCCATTCAGAAGCTTCTTCCCAGTGTCTTACCAAAACATTTATCCTGCAGGTAAAACCTCCTCCCTCTTGTTGTCTCAGTACCAGACCCAAGAGCAGGTTGTTTCTTTTCCCTTTTCAGCATCCTTTTTTATATCTGAACACTGTTCCCATATCTGGACCTTCCAGCAATCTTAGCTCTGTCCTTGTACATCCTGTTTTCCAGAGCTGTGGTCATTCTGGTCACTGTCCTCTGGACACTCTTCAGTCAGTTTGCGTTCATCTTGAATTGCAGTGCTCCGATGACATCATCCTCCATCTGAAGTCTGGTGGAGCAAGCGGTGGCAGTGAATTTCCCAGTGTGTAGCTGGCAGGCAATGCTTCTGTTTATGCATCTGCCTGTGGTGCATCTCTTTATTTGCAACAGCGTGACCCTGTTGACTCAGTTTGGAATCTGCGATAATCCTTGGGCTTTTTTCCCCCCTCAAAGAAGTGCTGCATCATTGGTTGTCTTCCTTCTTGTGTTTACAAAGTCTGGGTATTGCAAGTGAGTTGTAGCATCTTATAACTTACCCTTAATAAATGCCATCTCATTTTACAGACAATTTCCTGACTTTCTCCTCCAACGTCTTTGTGGTCACTCTCAAGGTAGTGTCATCCCCATATTTTTCTGAGCTGTTCTTCATCTGTGTTGCTCTTAAAAAGAGGTTGACTTCTTCAACACATTTGCTGTCTGACTCTGTTCTGTTTGTGACTCCTGGATACGTAGACCCAATATACAGTGATTTTGTTAACATTTTGTTTTCTTAACTCACGAACACATCCTTTGAGATACTACCCTGCAGTCAAAAGACAAGACTTCACCTGTTTTTCCTCTGTTCAAAGACCTACCAATAGATACATATGTTCCCTTTGATGTTAAAAAACTACCTGCATTTTGGTCTGACCTGTCATTTATACTCGGCGTTCTGAGCAGGCATACCTGTGTTGCCTTCACTGGGCAGGACAGAGCAGGGGGAAGAGCAGCCAGACAGTACCTGGCTCGTTCCAGCTGCTTTATGGCTATTGCACCAGTTAACCAAGGTAATGAAAAGCAGGTGGTTGGAATCTTATGAACTGCATAACTCACCCCAGACTAGCCTCAAACAACTACAGGTAAGATGTGTTCGTAGGGGCAAAAGTGGCACTCCCAAAAACCAACAAATGCTAAATGTGAGTTAATTGGTTTTCCTAGTGGAAGCTGAAACAGAATTTGCATGAAAAGGATGCTAGGAGGGATGTGCCTGGAGCCTCCTCGCAGTAACCTGTCCCTGTTTCCTCTTGTGTATCCCATTTCATCTGTTGGTTCTTCCAGCAGCACAATCTTAGCCCAAGGAAGTCTCTTTTCTATCATTTTCAGGCCAGAATCTGATCTCAGAAGCTGCTATCTTTACCACACATCATGTCCCTCCATCTCCAGTCTTGTATCAGATTGTCCTTGGAGCAAAAGATGAGCAAATGCATGTGTCTTCCCGTTTAATTGCGTATGTCAGTGATAAAACTTTTGAGAAGACTCAGGCCACATTTTTCCGAGCAGGCTGCATCTCAGTCGGCATCTTCATGCCCATCCTCCAGCAGTCTCTAAAATCTGAAGGACAAAAGAGAAGATTTAAAGGGGGACCTGGGGTGGGGGGTGGGGTGAGCATAAAATGTCATTCCATCTTTTAATACACAGGGTCCATCCAGAGCCCCCCAGTAGTAACTGCTGTAGCTGTGCCTCTGTCATTTGGAGGCCACTATTCCCATCTTTGCCAAGTCTCTGTTGTCCACAGGACAAGACATCTGCAGTGCGTTTGTTTAAAGCAGGGAGATGACAAGCATCGAAACAGATGTTGGAAAACAGAGCAGCAAAAGGCCTGTGCTAAGTGAATCGCCCATAGGGCCTGAGCTGTTTGATGGCTGATTACAGCGTGAGCCAACTGTTCGTTCAGAGCAGGCTGAACCCAGGAGATCCCTCTGGTAAGAAACGTTCATCGCCAACATGTGGTGCTCCCTTTGTCACCGTTCCTTTTCAGATGTACCCAGGGAAAACACAGGGAAAGGGGATCATCGCTCAGAACCCCTTAGATGAGTAACACTCTTGCTTATCCGGGCTGAATTGATTCCTAGTTACGAGTTGAACCATTGGAAAGCATCAAGAGCGTTTCTCGGCATCCAACAGCCAGTATCACTCATTAGTTTGAATGAAAAGCCTCTGTGCAGGCTTTATCAAAGCTACAGAGAGTTTTATCATGATCAACATAAAATAATATTCTGTCTGAAACCTCTGCACCATATTGCCATATAAAAAGCAGCTAATGTCTAGTGATCCTTGGTATATGAAGCAATTCGGGTTTATCACAAGCTGACATATTATGCTTTGACAGCAAAGAATCCCTTTCGTACCTGATCTCGTGTTTCCTAAGACCAGCTTTTCACCTTCTCTGATCTCGTCTTTAGGAGCTGATCCCCTCATGCTGGGGAGATACAGCTATTGTTAAATGAACTCGTGAAACCTGGGAGTAATTTACTTGTTAGTAATCTTGGTGGAGATACGAACCTCCTGAGTAAGGGAGCCAGACTAGGGCTGGGTTTGTTCAGTCCCATGGGCAGGAGATGGATGGAAAATTGGCCCTTACCAGAGAAAAAAAAAATGCCCCTTTGGCTTCTCCTGTGCAGTGGGTAGGGACAGACCTCCAGGAGCGACAGGCATCCAGCAGGGATGACCTGGGTGTCTGAGCAAAGCTACTGCAGCTTTTCAGGAAATCTCTGGCATGCTGTCCTGTAAGGTGACACCACTTTTTTTAGTGGCCCAGCAGTGACCAGCTGAAGGATTGATCATCTTTCTTGGAGAGGAACTACATTTTTTTTTTTCCTTCCCAGCCCCTTGAAATTCCCCTACTCCAATTCATCAGAAGAAAGGCTGAGCACTGGTTGGTCATGCCACTGAGGTCCTTTGAGGCTAGAGTCACACAGGACAAAATCAAGCCCGGGGCTGTGCTGAAGAAAGTACTCAGGCACATTGGAAATACACCGTGTTGGCATTTTTTAGATGTGTGTTCCAAGCATCTGCTTTGGTACGTGCTGTGTTTCTACCAGTGATGCTTCCCCATGCAGCCAGCTGAGGTGGTGATTGCATTGCTGTCACGTCTTGGTGCCTGCCTTGGTCTGCCTTCCATGGGGACACTTAGGACCTGAATGCCAAGGGCACGAGGGCTGCCTTGTTCCCAGGGCCAAAACACAGTCAGGCTCTTCACGTGGTGCTTTCCTGGTAGACGGATCACCTGCCATGCCCTTCACACTCCCGTGGGATTGTTGATACATCTTGTGCACCCAGAGATGCCACCATACACTGCCTTACCTACGGGAAAGGAGGATGGGGTTCTCTAGGCTGTTTGAGCTGCCTGCAGTTGTACTAGTGAAAGGTTGTTTGGCACAATCACATTTCCATCTTACCCTGCTAGAGGGAACGAAGGGATACGTGCCTTTTCTTCTGTTTTTCTCCCTCTCATTTTTTTCTCTGTGATGTTACGGATGGGCGGTAGGCGACAACCTTGGAGATCATTACTGGATTGCCCCCGTCTTTATAGGGACTTGAACCATTTGCCAGAAGTGTTTTATGAAATGACTGGCTCCCATATGTCTGAGTGAAAATCACTGGACTGTGCTTGAACCTCCTTATATCATTATTGTTTATCCAAAAGGATGAAAGGAAGCAAGATCCAGGACACCTGGAGGGATGAGGGGAAGGAGAATGCCTCTGTGCATGCCCTGCAGATCTCTTACCTGACCAGCCCATACTCAGAACAGACGTACCACAAATTTTGCTGCCCAACCAGAAGGCCAAGGGGTTTTCCCTTCTGCCCTGAAAGCTGCTGCTGTCTGCAGAGGCAGGGAACTGCATGGAGGGGTTTGATTTTCAGGAAATCTTGGCTGATACCGTACTTTTGCAGGTAGCAGCTGGGGCACCTCCAGTCCTTGCATAGCATGTGCCCTATCTAGCCTTTTCCACTCCCTCTCCAGTTGAGTTTTGGTCTTCAGGTCTCTGCATTCCCATTGTCTTGAAACAACACAGATGTGGTGCAAGAAATGATGTCTGCCAAGTTGAACATAGAACTGAAGGAAAGCTAGGTACATGAGGATACTTTTGATCCTCTAAAATGGATGTTCCACTAAATAATGAGGAATTTATTAAGTGTAAAAGATCTGTTATTATTTATTTAGAAGTGTATTGTTCCCAGACTTCTGCTTACTGTTCCTGACGCTTATTTCCTGTGACTTCCAGTGCTCACTTTGGTCTCAGTCTGGTTTGGCTCTGCTCGGATTTCCCCAGGACCTGGTTTTGGGGTTTTTTTGCAGAGGCACATCTGGGCAGCCACTGCCTGAGACCCAAGTCCATTGTATGCCTGCCAAGAGGTGACCTAGGAGACTCCCTGCTGCAGCTGTACCACCACAAAACTCTCGATGGCCTGCCTAGTGTTTACTTCTCTGGGTGCTCTCCACCCCTCAGCGCTTCAAACACCTTTCTTCTTCCTAAACTACCCTAATTTAGGCAGCATGTCTGGATTAAGACACCTGACCTCAATAATTGCCCTTCCCAATTTAAAGTGCAGAAGTTCAGTAGCTGCAGCTGTTGGTGAAGCCAGCTGAAGGCAGTGGGAAGACTGAGGGGTTTGGCCACTGAAAGAGCAGATTGTCTTTGCTCGCCTCTTTCTTCAGATTAAGCTTTTCTAAGTCTCTATTGTAGTTATGTTTGTGGAGAAGAGTTTTCTGACCAGGTACGTGCAGATGCAGTTGAAATAGGTCAGCGCTGTTACTCGTGTGAAAAGCCCTTATTGGGGGCTATAAAATAAACCATGTGATGAGGTCGTTACACCAGAAAATACTAATAAATAATTGATCAATAGAGACTCTCTCTGTAAATAAACTTTGGTGTAATTAATAGCTCTGGGTTTTCAGGAACATGCACGTGAAAGGAGCTGGGGATGCAGTTAATGTGTTGGGGGCCTGAAGGACATCTGCAGATAAGGGTTAAACAGAGTATTGAAGCTGAGCTCATGGACCTGGTTAAACCCCTGGACTTGTTTGTTTCAGTACAACTTTTGTCTCTGTTGTGTATGTATTTTATAGCATTCTCCAAGAAACGCTTAAAGTCAGGTTTTTAATATCATGTTGGTAGCAAAGTATGAAGGACAGAGGAGGCAACAGAGGAGGCAACTTGCTAATGCAAAAGCAGTGTACTGAAAGTCACTTTTATTTCTTATTTATAATCTACATGCACACTCTGGATAATAGATGACAACGCTCATTCAGTACTTTAACTTCAAAGCAGAGGGAAGGCATGGATGACAGAGCTGGGAGCTGGAACACAAAGGTACTAACAACAAGAGGAAAAATGCCTGTTTACTGGATTGCATTTGTTAGCACGCTGTCTTCAGATATTGTTCCCCCAGGAATAGTGAGAATATGTGCTGCACGAACAATGATTTAACATCTGAAAATGGTACTTAAAGAGTTTTCTGTCTGGTAGTAATGTGATGAAGGCTTCTGAATGGAACCTAGGGACTTCATTTCTTCTATTTATCTATATGTCTCTCTGGTTTTAGTCAGTGGTAATTGCATATTTAACCCCTTAAATAGGTTTAACTCTCTCAGCCCCATTTTTTTTTTTTCTTTTTCTTATTTTATTATTTTATTTCTGGTCTCACGTCTGCTTTTGTTACACTACAGCTGTGCCGCTCACATTCCTTGCCAAAAAAAAATCAGAGAGACAAAAGGGATTTTGGAGAAGTTGTGGCCAGGGAAGTGCATCGAGAACAATACCAAGCTCCACCTCTCTTCCTCCCTTTTCCTCCTCTTCCTTTTTTTAAGGAAAGCAGTAGATAATAGCATCCAAGGAACATGTTTTAATGGGATTCAGTACAGATGGGAGCCTTATAGCAGAGAATGAGAGGGAGAAAGAGAGCTGTAATGAGGGGGAAGTTGAGGATAGAGCAGTAAATCAACACTACACGTTTGCTGCTTACTTCAGCACTCTACTTCTTTGCATCTTTCTCAATTAGCACTTGTTCTGGGGGGCTTGCTTAATAGCTTATGTGAAACAAATATTAACATAAATTGTTTAATTATATCAAAATCTTGAATTCCTCCAAGACGAAAAATTGTTTTTAGCTGGGAATACATCTGCAATAAAACATCATCTAGTTAAAGCAAACGAGCTCCAAGGAAAGCCATAAGATTGTAGCCGAGCTACTTTTACAGTTTATTTTCATGGTATTTAAATTATGATACCAGTGGGTATTTTTAATTAGTGCCTCTTTAAAGTGTGCACTTGTCTACATAAGCCATTTTGGCAAATTTGACTCATTCATACAGTGGTTGCTGTAAAAGAGGCCAGCACAGCCTGCAGGAATTGGAATTAAAAGTTTCTGCAAGCTGTTGTCGACATGACCACATCTCATTAACTTAAAAAATGGAGATTATTTGCCTGAAAGCTTGATTTGACTAACAGTAATCAAATATTAGGCTCAGTGGAGAAGGAGGAGGAAAAACAGCCTCACTGTTGTGATCTCTATCCTTAAGTGTTGTGTGGTTCACTTAAAATAGCGATGTCATATTTCTGCTTTGACAAACATAACAGGGGAAAAAATAATAAGACATATGGCTTTGTGAATAATCCTGGGTTAGTTTTATTTTCCAGTCTGACATGTTATTTACCAAGTTTACCGAGGATAAATATAATTTCTCTGATGACTTTTAACATGAAGAAGAATTCTTTATCTTGAATAGTTTCCTCCGAATTATCAAAGTTTTGGCACTAGAAATCGCTTGTGTCTTGTGATTATCAGCTGTTAACTAGGCGTGAACCTTAATTTTGTATCCTGGAATCATTTAACTGTTTTAATAACATGAGATGAGATAGGTTGGAAATTTTTACATAAAATGAACCAGAATAGAGAACTGGCTTTCTGATCTTGGGAAGTCTTTAAATAGCTTGTTAAATGAAATAACCAAGGGGAGAAAAAATAAAAATCTCTCTTTTGTGCAGCAATATAAAGTCCAGGAGTATGAAATTCAAAAAGAGAGTGAGAATGGTAGGGCCAAAATTGGGCATTATATGGTTGTGTGTTTTCGTGTTAAGCAAGGGACAATGTCATACCTAGATGGAAGCCGTGGCACATGTTATTTTTTAAAAAAAAAAAAAGGAAAAAAAAGAAAGGAAGGTGCGGTTAAACAAAAGAAGATAAAGTCTTGTGCCTTTTTATGTCTTTGAACTGAGAACATGTGCTGCATTTTACTAAAGGAACATGAGCCTTGAATGTAAGTAACTGGTTTTTGCATTAGGTACTCCCTGGAGGTAGCAGAAAAATATCATGTCCCTGCATGAAATGCGAATGTGAAATCTACCAGAAAGAAATATTTATGACCATTTTATGCTTGATTAGACTTGGATGACATCTGTTAGAAGACAGGGACTGGACAAAGAGAGAGACGCTCGGGGGCAAATGTTAACAGAGTTGTTTAGATGATGCTGGGGCAGGAGCGTCCATTTACTGCCGGGCAAAACATAGGAATTGTGTTAGCGAGAGTGCAGCTGACAGGAATTCGCTGTGATGGAGACACTGTAAACTGACGGGCTGCAATAGTAAAATGCAGCTGTTGATATTCGCCGTGCTGCCGCGATTTATGGGCAGGTACCGCAGCTAAACGCAGATCCTGTAACTTCCAGGGAGCAGATGCATTAACAAAGTTATATAAATGTAAGTCAGCTATAAAAAAGCGACATCTTCACTTTTTAAAGTTGTTATTCCGCCAGGCTGCACAGAGTTGGAAGGACTTTCCAGAAGAAAAAAAAAAAAAAAAGAGAAAAAAGCTGGATTTTCTTTTTTTTTTTTTGGTGAAGTCTGCAGAACATACCGCTCTGAAGCAATCAGGTTGACTGTTTACTTTCCCCTCCTTGCTTTATCGCTGCTGCTTTTCCCCATGCCAGCTCACATCCTGCTTTTTTCTGAATGAAACATCTTCCTTGGCAGCATCTCACCTTCGCACGGGGGCAGGAGGGACGGGCAGCACTGCCTGCACCCAGGGCTGTGGGCAGCCCAACCTCCCCGCTGCCAAAGTCAGCAGCAGCTCTCCCATCTGACGTAAATCTTTTAACTGCGAAGTTTGCCAGTTAATCAATTGTTAGCCTTTATGTGTTTTTTAACGTTAAACTCTTGTTTACCAGCCCTGCACAAGTGGGCTTTATGGCTGGAGGTACAAACACTCACTTCGCTCTGGGTCTTTTCCCAGCTTTCTTTTCCTGTAAATTTTCTCTGTCTGGAATGCTTATGGGAAATGTTATTTTGTTTTTGTTTGCAACAGCTCTGTTGTTTTGATTTTGTCTGAGTGGTATGGAAAACAGTACGTCACTTGGAGTGGGTGTTTTGTCTATTGGCCATTTGGCTATTGCACATATATTTCTCATACTTATTACATGATGACAAGGGAACCCAAATGGCATAATTTTCCAGTTGAATTTTACTTTCCAGTTTAATAATAGTGAAAGGAAAACAAAGTTAATAGATTTAGCAGTTTGCTGATACTGCTCACATGCTGATAGATGCCTTTGGATTTCCACACCCCCTGCCCCTTGATTAAGGGTCTATTTAGACAAAGGTCAGATTAATGCATGTATCGGGTTCTACAATAAACTGCACAAGGATTCTGTTACACGTTTTGCATACAGTTGTGAAAAACTGTAATTTAAGTACCCAAGCCCATAAAAGGGTAATAAACAACTTCAGTATCATCAATATGATTAGTCTAGGGTACTTTTTTAGCCTGATTTTTTTTTTTTTTAGGCAGTCCATAACAGTAGAAGTAGCAGCAGATGCCTTTTAATTGAAAAATGATCTGAATAAATTTTGCACTTGAAAAGAGAACACGGCAGTCTCCATATAGCTGTTTAGCTGGAGAGATGTGAGTGTGAGATACACCAGTGCTGTCATAGTATTTACCGTGTTGGGGAGAGAATATCGAAACACCACAGAATGCAGCTTGAAGACCAGATAATTTTTATGTATAGTACAGAAATATAAAATGGAAAGTATGATTAATTTTTCAATTTCTCTCTGCAGATATCTAATAATTGTGCCCATGGACTGCCAAAGGCTCCCATTAAAGATTTAAAATGCAAAGAAAGGTAGAATCAAAAAGATGGTATTTTGGATTAAATAATGTAAAATAACTGTAGGGCAATAGCAAAGTGAAAAGGTATTGGCAAAATAAAAGCGTGGTGTCAACTCTCCTTGCGACAGCCTTCAACATTTGGCATTCACGTGCATCTTTTTGTAGATGGGATTTAAAGAAACAAACAAAACCCCCCAAAAAACCCTTACAGGTTGCTTACACAAGCCATGATTTTAAAATATCTTTTTAGGCTTTTGGGTTTCGATATGCTTGTTCACACAGAGTGATGGAAAAGACAGTATGTGATCCTCTGTTATAAAAATCTCCATAAACACAGGGGCAAGGGCTGTAATCTGTTGTCCAACATTTAAGAATATGTTAGCAAACTATGTGGCATAATGCTTCTTTCGTTAAGTATCAACAGATACAGGGTGGCTAGAAAGCATTTTGCAACAGCTACTCAGGATTGTGCTATTTTTGTTAGCCTCAGAAAAAGGGATGCTGCAGCCATAGTATATAGAGGCTGTCAGAAAGGTCCAGCTGGACTTTTCCTCCCTTTTCTGTACTGTCTTTATCACTTTGCTCAGTTCCACATAATAACATCTTCATCTGAGATTGCTGTGGCACAGGGGAACTGCATTTGTTGATCAAATTTGGCTGGATAACACTGTGATCTCGTATCCTGAAGTGCGGAGATGTGCCTGGAATACGTAAGCATAAAGCTGGCCCCTTGATTGATTGATTCTGCCTGTCACAGAACAAGATAACTGGATCAGTAAATACCCTGTGCACTTCAACTTCATCTACACAATCAAAAGTGAGGGCATCATGGGGCTGAAAAACACCGAGGCATGATGGGAATATCTACATTTCAGAATGATAGCCAGGAACTTGGAAAAAGCGTGGTAGGAAAGAGAACATTTTTTTTTTTTATTATTTTTTTTTCTTTTCCCTGTGTGTTTGTACACGAGCAGCAGTGAAAAGCACATTAATTTCTGTGCGTTTGCAGTGTGTCTGTCTCTCCCCGGATTTATTTCAGCTTCACGTCGGTGTAACGCTGCTGCTGTTGCCCGTGGTGCTAAGCCAGCATAAGGCAGGAGTAAAACAGATGAATCAGACTCCGGATATTTCAGGGGAAGCATGTTATTTGGGGTCTCTTGTAAGAAGGTGGCATTTTATCAGATAAACCATAATTAAGTTATGCAACTTAGCTGAGGCTGTTCGCTTCTTCGGCAACTCCTAGAACTGTTCTGCTGAGCATCCCAGATTTGGACTGTGGGATCCAGCTCTTCATCCTGGGAATTTAAATTGAATATTAAATGAGAATTAAAGAGTGGAGGCGACCAAAAAAACCCACCCCAGCAACCAACATAAAAAGGCTAAAGATGACGGGTGACAATATTTAAATTAAAAGGCCGTGCTTTTATCCAGCAAATGAGCAAAGCAGGCAGTTTTCTCCCAGTTTCCCTCTGTTTTACAGGGGCGCTTTTGGGCTAGGAGATAACTGCCGGAGTGCAATTTTAAGAACTTCTGGGGATTGGTGCTTCCCTTCAGATGTGTGTGTGTGTGTATGTGAATTACTGCTGATAAAACTAGTTTGTCCCACTCCAGCCTCCCGTGTCATTTTTCCTTGCCTGCCTCTCCTGCCTTGCGCAGCGATCTGCCTGGACCCGATGACATGGCAGAGCAAAGAGGAGATGCTTGCTCAGGCCACCTTCACCATGGCTTTAGCAACAGCAAGGTGCAGTTACCTGCCCTGTACCCTCCTCAGGATGATGCTTTGCAAGCAGAAGTTATTTGAGCCATAAGGAACATTTGCTGGGCAAAGCCTGTGTGATCTTGTAGCTGAGCATCTCACCTCCATGAAAGAGAGCTGCTGTGGGGTGGGTAAAGGCAATGCCAACACCAAATCAGATCCTTAGGCTGAGGGGTGCAGGATTATGCAGTGCTGGGAACAGTTTGTTGCAGTGCTTTTGCTTTTGACTGTCTTCACAGTTTATTGTGAGAATTACATGTAGTATTTAAGGTGGCACTTTGACTTAGTGCTTTGTTTGCCCAAGCAAACACAGCTTTCCGTAAAGGACCTGTAGGACTCCTTCCCCATGGGGAGCCGGAGAGGTTGGGAGCCCTTTCCTGGTGACTGGAGAAGACCTCAGAGGAGCTCCATGCTATCACATAAACCAAAAATGCTTAAGTAGAAAATACAGTAATTGTCTCTGTGGACTTTCTGACATCCCATGTATTGGAGAAGCTTGAAAGTGGTGTGTTAGGGTTCTTTGCACCTGCTTCCTTTCCTTGTCAACGTGGCAACAAGGTTGACTTCTTCTGATGGAATAGCATGTGGAGTTTGAGTCCTCAGGATGCAGCTTTCAGGGCTTGGTTGGAGTACCATTGATGTGTACTACTGGTGTGGTTTGCTGACTGGTTTGAGTAAACAGTTTAAAGAAAATATGACAAATAGTAGGAGTGACCTTTCCCAGCATGGTCTCATATCTCGTTTTCCAAGCTTTCCTCGGGACAATCTGCATTTTTTCCATCTAGCACCTACCTTTGCACGGAGAAAGTGATCTTTCTTTTGGAGTCAGTACAACTCAGTAGACATGGAAATGTGTGTTGCAGTTGTCCATCAACATTGCTGTCCTGGTAGAGCCCACGCATGACAGGCTTCGTCTGGAGAGAGGGTTTGAGGTTGTATCCTAAGGGTTATGGGTCTTGACCTGTCTTGTTCAGTGGACTCCAGCTTTGAACAATTCCTTTCTCAGAGTGCGTTGGACACAGGTGACTTTGTGCAGTCATGTATCTGTAAGGCTGCACATCTACAGTGCTTCCTGATGAGAAGCCCAGAGACGCTGGGCAGCGGTTTGCTGGCTAATGGCCATGGCTTGCCCGAGTGGGAGCTGGGGGGTGATGGTGGCAACGGGCACCTGGCGTGCTCAGAGCTGTCAGGGCACTCGCCGTCCCTGCAGAAACAAGCCTCAGGGTAGGTATCAATGCTTTTTGGCCGCCATCTCAGAGAGCCATATGTGGAGCTTATAATATCCTATCTGTCTGTGAGGGAGCTGCCGACGAGGCGGCCGGGGCCAGATGATGGGCGCTCTCTGCGTGAGCTGACATTCAGCAGCACAGTGAGTGCTCGCCAGATGAACTGAGGTGCCGGAGAGCCTGCGCTCCCCACCAACCATGAGCAGGAGCTGAAAGCTGGAAGGGAAACTCTGCTTTTTACTGGCAGTGAGAAGTAGGAGAGATTAAGAGTCACATTCTTCTCATCCAGCAACTGCAGTTGTATGGAAAAGATGCGAAGCATGCTCTGGCCTTTCCCTTGGGGAAACTGGAAGAGATAACAGAAGGCCAAATGGATAGATACCTACAGGGTGCTATGACCAGAAAATAGTGTAAGGACACTGCTTGAGGTTGTGGTCTATCAAACCATGGAGACTGAGCATCGTGGGACATGTCATGATAGAGAGTACTGCACGGTACACAGCCCTTGATGGCTCTTCACACTCTTCATGTTGCAGTTGTGTTCTCTTGATTTATGACGTTGGTGGAACAGACTCATTTAAGCCATTAAATTTGTTGGTGCGGAAATTAGCTTGAGCAAACAGCTAGCTGTAGACTGTTGCCTTGTTTCTCAAAATTATAGCAAAACTGAAGGGGAGCTTTAAGGAAAGTCCAGCCATTTAATAATCTATGTGTCAAGTATCCACTAAAACAGAAAAAACTGTAGAATTTCAGATAGTTGTCATCATTTTGCATAGAAATTACATGGCAAGTATGTATTTTTAAATGTTGACTGCTGCCATTGGGTATTAACAGAATCACAAAGTTAGAAAAGACCTTTAAGATCCTTGCGTCCGTTACGACATTGGAAATGCAACAGAAGGCTAAGAGCAACCTCTAACACACCACAACAGCCAAAGGCTGCTCAAATTAGCCCATAACCACAACAGAAAGAGGGTGTTTGACTCGATGTTAAAGGCTGGAAACCATCTCGCATCCTTTCTCAGTGATCAAAAGCTTTGCAAAAGTGGTCACCTCTGCCCCGGTGGTGGAGTGGGTGCAGAAGCCAAATAATAAGTGTAGGAGTTCCAAGAGGCCATGAGCCTTTTAAATAAAGTTTGGCCTTCTGGGGATCAAGGACTTTCCTTTACAGTTTGTGCAGGTCTGTCCTCGTTCTTCTCTTTTTCCCTGCTCCTTCAGCTGGGTGGGGTGAGAAGAGTGATTTTTAGGCAGCGTTTGCAGGTTGTTTTTGGTAAGCACCAACATGAGAAAATTCACAACTTTGACACCGTGATGGAAGGTGGGGCCGGTCCATGGTGCTGAGGGTGATTCTGAACCCCTCCAACCATGGGCCCTGTTTTCTTTGGCTGGAGTGCTTGACAGGGCTGACATATTTATGTACAGAGTTAGTATTTAGCTTGGAATTTTACACATATGAATGATGAACTAAACAGAACTCATTTTTTTTTCCTTCCCTCTGTAGCTGGGATTTTTCTTTTTCTTTTTTTTTTTTTTCTTTTTGAAATGTGAGGTTACATATTGCAGACAAGTCTCAGCATATCCACCCTGTGCTTGACCACCAGAATTAATAACTAGCCACATTCCTTGATGATTCTATAGGGATTGGAAGCTAGGCAGCTGAGTTTGCTATGCAAGAGAGTTAATAAAAATTTTCATTGCTGGAGGAAAGCTTATATACAGTAGTCTGTTTGTCCTGTATTTCAACCACCTGAGTCAGAGCCAAAAAAGCAATTGTCTACTACATATTTCAAACAGATGCTGAGGGGTAAAAGGAGTGACTAGAATTCACAGCAATAAAATGCTGGCTCTTTAAGTTCCCTTGAAGGAAGTGAACCCATAAAATTTTTGCTGCTGACTTGTTTGTCCAGTTCTTTGAAGTATTTAACATTAATTTAGTCTGCAAATCATTGCCACCTCAATTTTTCAGTGAAGTATCGAAGCCTGCTAAACACATAACCTTGGAGTGCACCGCAAAAAGGAGGGGAAAAAAAAAAAAAGACAGCAAAGATTTCTTTAGCAGATCTGTTCATTTAGCAGCTATCCATCTGAAAACTTCCTCCTGACGCTGGAGGTAGGGCTTGCCGAAGGTATTTTGCAAAGGAAAACTTTTTTGGGCTAGTCTGGTTTTTATAGCCCTTAATGTCACTTGCAGTAGGTAAGAGTATTTTAAGTGGTGGGCTTCCACCCGTTTCCTCCCCGCGGCGTGTTGCTGTTAATGGCACCCATCGCCTTTCCACGCCAGGAGCCGAGGTGGGGGTCGGGGAGGTTGTATTGAAGTAACGGACTGTGCAGAAGCTGTCAGAGGGTATGGGCGCACTGGTCCTGCTCACCTCTGAGCACGGTGTGGGCTGGTGGGCGCTGCCTGTGTCTGCAGGCCCATCTGCTTCTTTGGCCAAAATCTCTGAAAACCAGGGTGAGTTGATGACAGTTGCCCTCACGCCAAGTAAAGGGGAAGGGAGCGTTTCCTCTGCCCCAGATGTTCTGTCTTCTGAGCAATTGCCAGGCTTAGACAGGCAAGATGTCCACAGGAGTTGTTCTCGTTGCTGTTTTATCGCCAGAAAAGCTCAGGTCAGTCAGCAAGAGGTGGATGCACTGGCAAATGAGCAAGTTCAGTTACTGCTCTGCCATCCCGATCAACAGCCTCTCCTGCTCATCTTCCCCCCTTCCCCACCCCCTGGTATTTTTTCGCTTTTTCCATCTGAATTTAAAGTTTGTCCCTTCTCCCAAACCTCCTGCCATGGGAAGAAACCCCTCGTCCTGCTGCTGTGGGCTCTGGTGGAACTGTGCCCTGTCTGTGGAGGTACTGCTGGGACTTGGAGGTGGCACGAACTGGGGGCATCAGCTGTGAGGGGAAGTTTAAAAAAAACACCATCAAGCTTAAGTTGGGAAAAAAATATCAACACAGAAGGTGTCAATTGAAAACCAGCAGGGTGGGGAAGCTACTGTGCTGTAGTGGGAATGCAGCAGCCTCAAGGCCCTTTAAATGATTGGTGACACACTAGAGATATTGCTAAATTACCTTTTTTATTGGTTCTTGAGTCTTACGTCTTAAAAGACTATTCTTTGGAAGAAGTCAAGAGAATCCTTATGTTTGGTTTAGATACAAACCTGAGGTGCAAAATGTGGATGTGGATCTGGACCTGAACTTTTCCAGGGAGCATTTGGAGCAGGGGGTTTGGTATGGGACCTCTCCCTGCCTGTGATGGTTTGTAGGATTTGGGCACAGCATTAACCTGCAGCACAACCGGGCTGTAGCCAGCAGGGTGTCGGTATTTTGGCATGCTTCCCTGCCCCACGGGGAAGTGTTTCCATAGAGGTGTCTTATGGTTATTTAAAGATTACAAGGAACATTT
The DNA here is from genome assembly GCA_027925045.1 of Hypotaenidia okinawae. Taxonomy (NCBI): domain Eukaryota; kingdom Metazoa; phylum Chordata; class Aves; order Gruiformes; family Rallidae; genus Hypotaenidia; species Hypotaenidia okinawae. The sequence continues at coordinate 18,618,215 of BSDF01000011.1, read as the reverse complement.
GTTTTGTTTTGTTTTCAGCATCTAAAACCGAATACAAGGATTTACCAGTTTGTAAATCCACTGCTTATTTTGGAGAGAGGACCAGAAGGTGTGTAACCTTAGTTAGACTAGTAACCAGCCAGAGATAAGCGGGTTTTTTGCATCTAATTCTACTTTAAAATGTTTGAAACTCCTTGTCGGTTTGTAGCTCGTGCATATCGTTTCCTGTGTTAAACTCTATCATCTTTGTGCCTTAGTTACCCATCAAATTTGGGTGGTGAAAAACAGGCTTTTTAATTTTCTGGAAGGACTTCGAGGTCATTTCAGAGGGGCTGTGTCTTGCTAGGAGCTTGCAGGAGAACTCAGGACACAAGCTAAACGCAAGATCAAGCCTCTGGTGAAACATTTCTTTTAATTCCAACGCTTCTGGTTAAGACTTTCTCCCAAGGCTGCTCAGTCCTGTACTTTACATTCATTCCCAGCACCTATCCTTAGCTCAGGGTCCCATAGGTGAGCCATGAGAGCGAAATACACCGCAGGGCCTCATCCCCAAACTTGGAGTGGGAAATCTTAAACGTCCAGCTTGATTTTTTCATGATGGTGGAACAATATCCAAGATTGTGTTCTGGGGGCTGGGACAAGCCCATTCACCTCCACGGAGGCAGCTTTACCCCCTCTGTGGGCTGCAGCTTGGGCTGGGACCGAGCTGTGGCCTGACATGTTTTTCCCTGTGTTAAAGTGAGATCATCACTGTGATGAGTTCACACTGAGAGACAAGGGCTGAGCACAGCTATCACCCATAGAGCCACGTTTTATATCTGCCGGCTGGGGAGCAGCTGCAGGCGGGTGAGACCAATAGGGTTAACAGCAATGCTGAATGGGGAAAGCGGATTTCTGAGCCTGAAAAGGGCTGTTTATGTATCATAAACCCCTTTTCAGAGTTGTAAACCCCTTTGAAAGCAGCCCCTCTGCCTCCTCTTTGCTCTGTGCAGCACCGAGCATCCTAGTTGGCTCTCCAGTAACAGCAGCAGCTCGATACAGTTTCTGTATCTTGGGATGCAGAAACGTTCTCAGGGAGGAATGGGGCAAACTTTGAAAAAAGAATTTCAAATGGCTAATAAATTTCAGCATTTTTCAATTGTATGCTAACTCCTGAGCGGCAGGCTGGCATCTACGGAGTGCTGAAAAATGCTGTGAATCGGTAATTCTGATTTACAGCGGGAGATCAGTTCAGCTTAGTGTTTCCAAAGCCTCAGAGATCAAAAGGTGCCACTGAGAAAGATAAAGTATCGAGTGGCAGTGGATGTGCCAGGCTGCCTGGAACTTAGTTTGACTGTCTAGTTCGAGGCGGGGAGGGAAAGAAAAAATATGTTGTTGCTGAATTTTGTAGGGGGAATTAAAAGAAAAACATGGCTAACATTTCTATTGAGGCATGGCTTATTTCCAGGACGTAAAATGATTGCTAAAGTGCTTTTGGGTTTCTATATTTTTGTCTGGTTTATCTGTTAGTTTACCGGGTTGAGCGGTAATTAAATGGAGAGGAGCAGGCAGAAGCAGCAAGATGGCAGGATAAGTGAGGGCTTGTTCTCTCTTAATTCTTCCCCGAATGGAGAGCAATGTGATGTATTTCTTTAAGCTGTGAAAGTATGTATTTCCCTTTTTCATGCTCTTTTCGTTGCAGTTGTCATTTCCAGGAAATGGCACTGACGAACAAGATATACATATATATATATAGTTAGAGTTCTACATACCTCTTTTCAGCCTAGACTGAGGGGATGTATGTGTGTGTGTAGAAGGGGTGTCAGCTGGCCCCCAGTTCTCCCCTCCCAGTTCCCCAGGCACCTGAGACTCCTGTGCACTTCCACTTGGGCTCTTGGGCACTCTGGGGTGGTAAGGAGTTGGAGCTGTTTCCCAGGTGGGTAGCTCCCAGGCTTGTAAGAGCATCAGTAGATGAGGATTGAGATTCTGAAGCAGTGGATATCAAGGGAAGGAAAGGATTTGGGAGCTCATGTGGTGCCTAGGCATCATCTCCAGCTGCTCAAAGGGTTCCAAGAAGAGTGAAGTTAAGTGGTGGTAGAAACGGTCTAATTTTAAGACAGCAAAAACCTCCCTTGCTTTTGCCAAGCTTTATCCAAGGAGGAGGGCAGCCTTTGCAGGAGGGCAGCCCGTCTGTCTGGGGTCTATCTAGCAAAGATTGAAGGTATTTTTCACCACTTTCAAAATCCTTTCACCAATTCCCCAGATTATTGGCAAAATAAGTGTAGTGGCAGATTCCTTACAACTGCCTTCCCCTTCTGCATCAATTATGTGTCTTTGCGAGGCAGAGCTTTGAGTCAGCTCTCCTTATTTCTGTCTTCTGGTTGCTCTCAAGGGAGAGCGTCTCTTGGTAATAGGAGCTACATCAGTTCGGAGAAGAATACAGTTTTGTTCCCTTCTCAAATGACATATGACTATCAGGCATCTCATGAGTTCTCTGAGTGGGCACATGAATTGAACCTTTTAGGAGGCTCAGTGATTAATGGTCTGATGGGTAGGAAGCAGACGCTCGTTACAGGTCTTGGGGATCTGCCTGGTGGAATTAAATAGCTGCCATGTTAGTGATGCCCTTTTACCCTTCTCAGCTCCCCTACGAACGTCACCAGCGCAGCTTGAGAGAGGAAACAAAGTTCACCACAGGGTGGGTTAGGGGATTTTTTTACTTTTGTTTTTGTTGCTCATGAGTTGTTGTGTGGGGTTTGGTTTGGTTTTTTTTGGGGTATGTTGTTTTTTTTACAGCATAAGCACAAGGGAAGTTTTAATTAGCCCTGGTAGGATTGTTTCTTCTCTTAGGTGAAGCTAATTGTGAAGAATCATGGGGGCAAGGGCATGGCTGAGGTCCTGGTCTCTCAACCTGGCTCTTGAGGAAGAATCTCTAATGCTGCTGGTGTCTGCAGATGGGGCTGGATCCCAGTGCTGATGTCAAGTGGGGATTTTTTCCTAATATAGACAGTAGTCCACAAGGAACTGGATGAAGTCCATCAAACTAACATCGCCAACAGCTAGTAGGAAGCTGGGCTGTGCTCTGCTTGGACCAGCCCTTTTCCAGAAGGGAAAAAGCTTTTTTTGCTCCATTACTTGACATCATGTGGCCAAGTGCGATGCACTAAAAGCACAAACCTGGGGGTGCTGACAGGAGGTGATGCCTGTTCACCAGTTCCCTGTGCAAGTAGTTGTGCAGCCCTGCCTTTTACAAGACAGAGTATTCTTGCTTTGCTTTGCCCCAAAGAAAGCTCAGAGCAGGACTAGAGCAGGTGCTGGCATGCGCCTCTGAACTCTTTCCTTTCCTAATTTTTTGGGATGTATAACCTCCTTTACCTTCTGGTCTAGTACTGAGCAAGTGCCGGTGTTTCCACTCAGAAAACTTCCACTTGTCCTAATTTTGACAGCATGAAATTTTTGTATGTGGATTTTGCTTGCAGTAATCACTAGTGGAGTGTTCAGCCAGTGCTTTAGACTGGCAGTGCCAGCTAATTCCTGGTCAGCAGTAAGTGATGGGCTTGTTTCTAAGGAAAAAAGTCGTGAAGCAAGGGGGAGGTTTGTTGGTTTGCAGTTTTTTTAAGTCTTGATGTTACACCTAGGACTGTTTTTAAACATCCGCATGTGTTCTTTTTCTTTGATGTTTTTCACGGAGAGGATTCTGCCTTCCCCTTGAACACAAGTCCCATGTTCCTCTTCCGCTGTTTAATGCTGCTAATGATGTTGCTTACTCAAATAAATAGGTGGGCGCCTGTACATCTAAAATGCGACGTTTCTTTTCAACATGCTGCTGAAACAGAACAGAACTGATCTTTTTTAGTCATCTCCTGCGTGAGAATTTTCATGTTTTGAAATTAAAATGGATTCTCCTTATCTTCTCATAGCCCCTTTGATCCATTGCCTGTGGGTGTGTGGTGGCACTAACGACAGAGGATGGGGCAGCCTCAGCTTTGCATGGCATCATTAACTCCTGAGCATTTGCAGCATCCCTGTGAGGAACAGCTGTGCTCCCTGTACACCAGGAGAGCAACCTGCTTCCCCACACATCGCCCTGTGCTCTGTGTTGGGCAGGATGCTCCCCTTGGAAGTGCCCTGGGTGTTTCCACAGCGCTCGTCCATTTTTTCTCTGGGGACCTTTACGGTGCCTCGGCCGTGGAAACTTGGTAGGCGTTTCCTGTAGTGTTACCCGCTTTCCAGACATCCTCAATCTTTAGGACATTACTCCAAGGACTAAGCTTGGAGACTAGACCTGGGTTTACCTCTGCAACCGTCCCGTACCCATGCTGAGCATTTGCACCTTTGTATTTCCCGGCACTTCATTTGGGGTACGTCATTTGTACCCGCTCGCAAGTGGTGAACCAAATAGCCTGAACCTCTCAGCCAGGGCTCTGCGTGCGAGTACTGTCAAAACTGTTCTTACTGATGAGTCAGTTCCTTTTTTTCTTCCCTTTTTTATTTCTTTTTTAATGACGAGGACACAGCTAGTGTACCCATTAGAGTGTGCGGAGGAATGGCACAGAAATGAGGATACACATGTGTATGGATCAGATGCTGAAAGAGAAGTGTTCTTGTTATAAATATAGCTCGGCTGTGTTCCTTCTTACATTTCAGTTTTATAATCCGTTCCAGAAGATTTGGACAAAAATACTGTAGTGTAAGAGAGCATTAGTTCCTGGGTTCTTCAAATAATAATTCTTAGCGAGGAAACTAGTAAATAAACCTTCAAAGGTGGGCAGGATGACATCTCCCCTAGTTCTAGGAATTGGACTTGGGGTGTAGATTTATGAAGGATAAAATAAAGGACAAGTGGAAGCAGGAGCAGAACTGTATGTTTTATTTTTTTAGTTTATTGCTAAAATGTATGAATCGTCCTTTTTTGTTTGTTTTATTGGTGTGATTATATATGATCTATCTTTACATGTATACTTTTTGGACCTGGCGGGCCCACTGTGATTAAATGTTTGCTTTGAATACGTGTCCAGCGTGTTAACTTTTCACAGCGAAAGTTGTTAAACTCATTTTTATACAAGGGAGGGGGGAAAAAAGAGAGAGGGGGAAGAAGGAGATTGTTAAATGTATGGAAACCCTTATTGGCTGAATTATATAACCGAATTCATTCAACATGCTCAGTGTATCTTGTTCTCCTTTCAGTATTGCCACTCTGTTCATCACCCCTTTTAGTGCTTTAGGCATATGGCATGCAGTACATCCAGGGAAGTGTCAACAATATGGCATATGTTATACATACTGATCTTGATACACCGTAGAAAATAATGGGCCTAACTTTAAAAGGCACGGTGCTAAGAATAGAGCGTGCTGCAACATGCAGACAGTGAATCCGCCATGAATGTCATGTTTGAAGACAAAAAGAGCTGTATTTTTCATTACTTTTGTGGCTTGGGTTGTATTGTGGCGTTGCTGCGAATGAAAAAGCTTATGGTGGGATGAGGGCGGGCTGTATCTTCGCCCGCCTGACGCTGGTGCCACGGACTCTGTGGAGATGTGGGGGTCAGCTTGCCCAGGGATGGTGGTGGGGTGGGTGCAGGGAAAGGCTGGGAGCTGAGGGACCCCGCAGCCCTGTGAGCCAAGGTGGGACAGGTGGGGATGTCAGTGCTACCGGCACCCATCTGCGGGAAGAGGGACAGGGGATGCAGGATGTCCTGATGCGTTCCCAGGAGTCATTAGAGGGTCGCATTAGCTCACCACTTAGCTCTGTCTCCACGCTGTAAATGAGCCTGCACAAGCAGATTGCTATGCTTACATTAAAACCACAGTGGTGGAAATGAGTCTTTCCAAAGGCTCTTCCAAAGATCTGCCCGTTAGGATCTGACTGTGAGAGTGGGGCTCTCTCATCTGGACTCGGCGCAGTAAAATGAAGATGAAACGCTCTGTTTCTCATTTCTGGATCCTGGACTCGCTCAGCTCCCCATTCGTTTCACAGCGAATCTTCTCGTCCCCACGAACACTCCTTTTGAAATCAGAAAAAAATTTAGGCAGAGGGTCCTTTGAAACAGTCAGCCTGAAAAAAACAGTTGTTCCAGGGAGTTTCACCTTTAAAATAAATGATTCATACCATCATATAGGTGTACGTATACGTGTGTGTCTGCGCTGCTGTTTATTGTGCTGCGCTGGCCTGGCTCGGATGCTGTAACATCTGAAGTGCAGAGAGGCAGTGACTGGAGAGAGACAGAGAGCTTTTTTCCCAACAAAGACTAAATATTTGTCTGTTATCTCTGTGGCCGTTTCAGTGATTCTTGATATTCGCAGCCCTGCGGATAAAATAGAACAACAAAATATTTATTTTTAATCTTTGTTGAATGCTGAACTTTTTTTTTTTTTTTTCTGGTGCATGTTTATGAGGGTTAAACATTAATAGCAGATGTTGTTAATAAATAGAAGGCTCGAGCCAGCTTCTGAGACCTTTTAGCTAGTACATGAATTTTCTGGTTGATGACAATACTTGTAACATGCCTAATTACGAAGTAGTGTTCTAATCAAGCCTTGAATAACTGAAGAATTTCCCCTCCTCTTTTGCGGTTATTTCAGTGGCGCACACACAGATCGCTTCAGTGCCTGTGCTTATTCTTAGTGATTTTTCTTTTCTTAGAACGTTCATTGAGGGCTCTTTTTTTCCGCCCTCCCCTCCCCTCCCCAAGAAGCGCCTTTATTTACACCAAATGTCATCGCAGGAGTGCGCACACCCGTGCACCGACAGCCGGGCGTGCAGGGCGCACGCGTCCCCTCCATCCCGTCCCCATCGGTGGCTGAACTGGTGCCAGCCTCTCAAGTTGTTGTCCCAGTTTGTCACACTTCCAGGTGAAGTACGTGAAAGTGATTATAGGTAATAAATATCTTTTTTTTTTAAACTTATTGCAGAGGCAGTTTTTCCCCTGTTAATGAGGGTAATTTGACTTGGTTGAAGGATTGCAGTTCTTAAGAATTAATGCAGCAATCCAATTCAAAGATTTAAAGAGATCTAAGATTTTTCACAGGTCGTGTGCTAGTGAATGTGCTCCTATCACATAGCAGCTAATGGACTTGAACAACAGTCTGTCATTTACTGTTACCTCAGTGTATAGCAGCTTTGCCCTTGATAGCAAGTATACTTTCCCAGCAGCGCAGGTTATTTAGTAGTGTGGTATATTTGTAACACTTTTAAGAGACAGTATCCTATTTCTAACAGCCCTAATTACTGGATAAAGTGAGGTTACCTTTCTGACTTGCTTAATTACGTGTTTGGATCCTAATCTGTGTGAGCCCAAAGTATTTTGTGCTCTACCGGCCGACTCCTTGCCCCATTTGGATTTGTCTCTGAGTATACACATATGTAAAATAATTCCTGTCTTCTGTTGTCCCTGTACTGGAGCTCAGAGGTTAATTGCATAAATACAGGAGCGTAAGGCACTAGTCTCCATAAGGCCCCGTTATTTTTAGGGGTGCCTTACTACCTTTTAACAGTGTTTTGTAATGACTTATTTGTAAATGCTCTTGGATATGTTCTCATTTCTCACTGCCATTGTGTTCCTGGATATGAAAAATCCCATTTTAAGGTAATTAGAAGGATTCTCTTCTATTTAAACGTGTGTTCTCTAGACAGTGTCACTCTATATACTCTGCACACAAGAACCTTTGTTCCTTAATTAGAAAAAGGACTAGAGCTCATTAATTGTGGGTACAAAGTGATGTCTGCTCAAATGGAGAAGCAATAATACAGTTTAAATAATGATTGATCCTGTATTTTAAGTCTTCTGCCATTTCATACTGATAGTGATAAATAAGCAACATATAATGCAGGTTCCAGATTTTTTTTTTCTTGGACAACCTCCTTTTGCAAGGATAAAGCCTCTGTCAGGCCCAATAAATAAGGGATGGATGGTACATTCACAGCACCCACCATTTAGAAAAGTCAGTGCTTGTCAATGGTGGCACTGGTGGGAGCTGAGACCCTGGAGGTAACTCCACCCCGTAATTTGGGAAATGAAATAATTGTGGGAACTGCAGTCAGAAGCCCTTTGGATCTTGGCCTCGCAGAGCTGTTTGTGATGAAAAGAATATTTTAATTACTGCTTGCAAACAGCATGAGTTATAAATGTTTGAGTACTTTGCAGGGTGTTATTTTGGAGGATGGAGGCAAGTGGATGTTGTTCTCTGACTTTTGCCATCTACCTGCCGTCCCCTCGGGACAAGGAAGACGCAGCTCGGGAAGTCAAACCCTGCTCCCTTTCCCCAAAAGCTTAGGTCTGCATGAGGGCTGCAGAGCAGGGGTGGACTGAGATGTGCCCCACACATCACCCAAAGGCCGGGCCTGCTCCTGGCAATGACCCTTCCGAAAAAATCAGGAGCACTTTGGCACTGAGCTTGGTGGGATGCTGATACGATGCCGGTGTAGCTTTTAGAGTTGGGGTCTTTTGTAATTGGAAGCTTTCCAGAAGTCAGTGCTCATCTCCTTGCCCCTCCTTGCCTCAAAGGAGGAGCAGAGTGCTCTTATTTTCCAACCCCCATGGAAACCCATGTCAACAACACAAAGCCTTTCCTATGTGAAGAAGAGGAAAGTTGGAAGTGGGAGTCATTAGGCTCGTTTCTCCTGCTAATAGTTTCACAAATGAAAATGGTGACTGCCAGAAACAGGGTATGGATTTCACTCAAAGCCTTTCAGCACTGAAAGAACCCCAGGAAACGGGTTTTTTCCTGATACCCTTCTCTGCCGTATTCCTCTTGGTGGGAAAGAAAAATAGTTTGTAAAAGATAAAACCCCTGTTCTTCAATTGACTATGCAAAAATCCTATTGCGGTATTTATTCCAAACCTGCACACATAATGTTCAGTCAAGGAGAAAACAGCAAAAAACAGTTGTTGATGGACTTAGCAGAGAACTGGATTAAATAAGCATTAGTCTACTGAAGCTGATTACAGGAATATGAAAATGCAGTATCTTAATGGTACATATTTTCATGTGGCAGCTCAGTTGCCTTTCATTTTGCAGCTAATATGTCTATTCTTATGAGTCATTTACTTCTTTAATTACCTTTTGCAGGCAAGGCACCATGGTATATTAATGTGAATGATTTTTACTGCCAGTTTATCATACAATGCCCCAGAAGTTGAAAGGCGTAATTGACTTGGAAGAGCAGCTCATGAAGGAAACAATATTTAGTTGACAGTTTTCCTTGTACTCTCTGTTGACGTTTATGAGTTTACACTATGCTAAAGGAGTAATAAACACAATTTTCTTTCAATAACAGGAAAGAGTCACTTTTAAAATACATTTGTGGAAAACAGATTCATTCATTTCTTGAATAATATAAAATAATGTGTTTCCAGTGATGAGAAGTATATAAGATTGTCAATTGAATTAAAGCTCGGAAGGTGCATTTATAACCTGCCTTAGAGCGTTAAAAGATATTAGGGTGCCTATGAATCGAATCAGTTTAATGAATATTTAAATTATACACAGATTTGGATAAATCATATTCAGATCTGCATGCTAGATGATTATTTGGCGGCCGTCTCGTGGTGTCAGGTGCAGAAGTTTGAAGTGGGAGTTGGAGGGACGGAGGCTCTGCTTCTGTAGATTGAGAAACACCCCTCAGAAAGCACCTGAGAAACCCCAATCTGGGGATTATTGTGGAAACTTTCTATAAGTTTCCTGAATCCACGGGCTTGGGGAAAGGTTTAAAATCATCTTTGCAATCCGTCAAAGTCCATTTTCTTCTGGAATGCCACTTTTATTGAAATGACCTTGTCGAATCACATATTCCTTTTTTTTTTTTCCTTCCCCACCCCCTCTCCCCCTCCAAAGCATCCCCAGGATGGTCCACAGGTACGATTAATCATCCCATCCCGCTCTAATTAATTTAAAGACACACGTGCCCATGGTGGGAGGCGGGAAGCGGGCTCGGCCAGGCGAGCGCTTCCCCGCTCGGTTTGCAGAGAGTTAAACTTTTCACAGTTTTCCCCGATTGTTTGCAGTTCAGCCCTCTGCAACATAATGAAAGTTTTCTAGCCATCTGTTGTTAAGCTGGCGGTGAGCAAGGCCAGTATATCCAAACAAAGTGCTGGCCTGCTGTAAACTGAACCTGTCAGTCGAGCATAGCTGGGCTGACCTCCCCCAGGCGCGGGGCGGCCGGCGGTACCAGGCACCGGCTGCCTGCTCTGCTTCGGGGGGAACTACTTGGGGGGACCGTGTTTACTTTTTCCACTTAGCGTTCCTCCCACAGGCTTGAACTAGTTTATACTAAATCTTTAAATTGACACTATTTTATTTTTATTCTGAATTTTTTTAAATTGTGTTTTTGAGGGGTTTACTGGGGGAAAAAAATCTATTAAAACCCCCTGGTTGCTGGAATTTGAGCTTCTTGGAGATGTTGGGGGGGTATACACACAACAGAGCAGCAACTAGGTGCATGCGTTGTCTCTCAACAGAAAGAGGCATGTTCCCAAGTATCCCGGCTTGCTTTCTAGCTCCTATTGTTCCCTTTGTTCTGTATTATTTAAGATCAGTTACTCATTTGCTTCTGAGGATTGGGAATAACAGGCAAGGAAGAGCAAAAAAACCAGAGTCCATTGTCTTCCTGCGAACCACAGTTGCATCCAGAAGTGGCTGGAGCAGCCTTTCTCCTCCTCCTCCTCCTGTTTGCTTCTGCCCCGGGGTGGGGTAGAGGGATAGTTTCAGCATGAGGTACCAGAGAACTAGAAACTTTCTGAGCAGAATTGCAAAGATCGAACTGGAAATACCCTTTATTGGCAGGGCTGCTAGGTTGGGGGTTGTTTCCCTTCCTCGTTGGTACCAAATGCTTGCTGGTTTGGCCTCCCCTCCTCTGCGTGCTGGTGCTTTTCCCAGTCTTGCTCCTCAGTTTGCCTTCCCTCTTGCCTTCCTACATCAAAACACTGGTTTATTTAGTCCTCTCTGTCATTTCCCTGCTCAGATTCACCCAACGCAAAGCGATTTTAACTGCTTTTAGGATTGGTGACAAACCCCGAAGCGCCTGTGCCAGGAAAAGCGGGTATTTAGGCATTACCTGTTTTCTGTGTTTGTTTTTCGGACTAGGCATACAGTAAATACCTTCATGCTACCACTGCTGCCAAAATCTCTCTTTCTGCTTTGTTTTCCACACTTGTGCTGTACCTGCTCACCGGCCTTTGGCCAGTTTCAAGCGTGCTTTAGTTAGCTCATGATTCTTGGAAAGCAAACCTGATTCTCAGTAACCCAGCCCAAATGCTGCAGTTCTCAGTCGGGAGGAATTTTGCCCCGGGAAGAGCTGCTGGATTTGGGCCATGTGTGAAACCAAGCTGCCCCTCTGAAAAAGCACGTTGCCACTGGTCTGTATCTTCACAGGGTGTAGCGAATGGACCCGAAGCTCTGGCAAAGTAGTAAAAGTCGTTAAATGTCACACTTTGCCTTTCCAGAAGAGCCCACTGAGGGCTCACACATATCCCCGCCGGGAGGGTGCGAGCACCCAGTCGAGGGGCTGCAGGGATGCAGTGGGGAAGGTGTTCCAGGTTACATCCCCTGCTACATGTTTTTTTTTGGGGGGGCAAAAGGAGTATGGCGGTGTTGAGAAAAACACCAGATTTCAGATGAAAACAACTGCACTCTGCTAGGAAACCCCATCCAGCTCTAATCTGTTTGTAAGGTGACTGACACACAAAGTGCTTTTTGTTTTAAGGTAGAGGGAAATGCATTCAGGATAGAGTTTCTGGTATAAATGTCAGGTGCAACGCGGTGCGTTCTCACTCAAAAAGTCAAGCAGATAACCTTGGCATTTAGGGACATTGCCTTGTATAAAATGAAATTGTATTTTGTTTTTAAAAAGGAGGACTACATTAAGAGGTCACCTATTAGCTGTGTTTTTGCTAGCTGTCTGAAACTCAGCTCTACTGTCTATTAAACTCAAACCACTATGTAAACATTCCTGTGTTGTTCCTGGTCTCTACAATGGCCAAGGGGATCGGGTTTCACCTGCCTGCACATCTTCAAGCAATTAAAGCAATTAGCTTGAAGCCATTTCACATTCAAGGTCTACTGTGACATTCAAGTCCAGAAGAAGTCTAGGGGAAAGGGAAAAGAAGGGCCGCCTGTGTGGCACAGGCGCACAAATAACCTGTGAGGAGGGAGTCTTGGGCTTCCAAATGTGGTGGAGAGGCTTTGCAGCAGGCACACCGTAGCTGCTGCTGCGAGAAGGGAGAAGATAAAAGGAAAGCACCTAATGATCCTTTGAATTATAGCCCAAGTTTTGCCTGTTCTGCACTGGGAAGGTGGGAGGGAGTGGTGAAGAGAGATGGCAACCCGATTTGGAACGATGTCCGTGTGAAATGACACGGCGTTGCTCTCATTTCCTGACATTTCTCCAGGCCTGGAGATCATATTTTTCTTCTCATTTAGGTGGGGATTTATATTTGGTGTTTACATTGTAAAACCGGGCTCATTCTGGCTAATGTATCCGTTACAATGACATTCAGCGTCGAGTTTAGTGATTCCAGCAGTAAGTCTTGAAAGCTGCTATTTTTTAAAAGGTTGGAGCAGATTAGTGGTGACCTTAAAAGATTAAACTAGTACAGTTTAAAGATAAATAATCAGCCTTTAGCACATTAGATAGCTACATAAGCATGACAGAAGGTGACTTTCTTACAACAGTTTCAGAATCCGGGAAGCATTTTTACGTTTGTAACTTGACTAAGGCAGGGAACGAACCGTGTTTTGCAGAAAGCGAGACATGAGCTGATTGTGTCGCTTCAAATTGGTTAATGCAGTTTTAAATCCACAGTTTTCCTGTTGGTTTTATTATGGAGAAGAGGCTAATTTTAAAAGCTGTGCCTGCTGCAAAAGAAGATCTTGCTTTGCTGTCCTGGAGGGTGTTCTTAATCAGAAATAACCGCAGGCTAAATTATAATGTGGAATCCTGCTGCCCTTTAACCCAGCACTGCTGCTCGTTCAGTGTTTGTTAACAAACAGCTCTAAGTACAAAATTGTTTGAGAATTACTTTTTCATTATATTTGCTGACTTCAATTAGAATAAGAAGCTTATTTGGGGAAGAAAAATTAAAAATGTATGGGTTTCTAGGGAAAGTTTCAGCAATTGTTTCCCGGGAAGCGTTGTCTTCGGTACGTAGCTGTGGACTCCGTGGCACACATAATGCAATTTAAATAAAATTATCTTCTGGACTAACATTTCTGCACTGATGAGAGAGGCAGAGCTCATGAGCATCCAGACACTCAGCCCTTTGAAAGATGTATGGGCTAAAATGGTGGCAGGGGATGAGGTCCCGGCTCCTCTTGTGCCTTGGCGAGGGGGACACGGTGGTTTCCCAGTCTCCTCCCCAAGAGACACAGATTCCACATCCTTCCCCCAACACTGTGGAATTTTGGTAGGCTGGGCTTTAGACACAAGTGGCCCGACTTCCTATTTTTATTTCACTTTGAATAACACGTAATTGAAACGTGCACACAGCAAATTAATTGGTAAGGTGAAGGTGAGAATTGCTGAGTTAGTGGAGATGGCACAAGCCCTCCTCTTTTTTTTTTTCTTGGTTTTTTTTCCCCCTGAAGTTTACGTGCTGGAGTGGAAACGCCGTGGTACTCAGAAAGGAGGTGATGCCTCTGCAAAGCACATCTTTCCAATTTTTTTTTTCCTAGCTTAGTCTTCTATGATCTGCCTTTTGAACTGTTTTTGTGGCTGATCAGTTCCACCTAATATGTCTCTTGATTTCTGCTATTGTAATACTCAGACGACATGCTGTTCTCTTCATTTTTATAAGCTTTAGATGCTCCTGCCTGTCATACTCTGGCGGTTTATCTTCAGCGTCTGGATTTGCTTTCAGACTTGCATGTCTATCAAGCTGCTGTTGCTTTGAATGTGAGATCAAAAGAAGATGAATTCCAGTAAAAAATTTCCTTGTATGAAGAAAAGATTGGGGGCCTATGTAAACATCCCACTGACAGCTCCCAATGAGTTATTTTAGCAGAGCATTAGCACCCGGAATGACAGACAGTCCAAGACTACATGCTAAATAACAAATCAGTCCCTTCAGCGGCGGCAGCACGTTGCCACAACAGCAATACATTTTCTAAAGGAATCCTGTTCCTCTTTTTTATTGAATATGGCTGTTCGGCTGCTCATCTCTTCACGAGCTGCCTTCAAGTGCCAGCCCCACTTTACTTTTTCTTGACAATATCTGTGTCATGTCACCGATATGACAGAAGACAGGGCTTTGATAATTGGGTGGGGAGACGGTTAGTTAGTCATCTCGAGTTAAATAGGTGGTTTGTTTTAGGGAGGGGAAGGAGACGACGACGAGGAAGGCAGAGCATCTGCCTGGCTGGTAACGGCATGCTTCCCGAGATGCTGGATGTGAGTCCTGCGCCCCAGACAAGTTGCATTTTTGGGGGTGGTTGTTTATATTTCAGTTCATGCAGTTAGAGGGGATCTCTCCGAAGCCCAGCCAGCCTCCCGAGATGGGTTTCAGAGCATGTCACAGCACTGTCGGGTAGGAAAGTCAGGCTTGGCTGAACTTCTGTGCAAAAGCGAATTTGCCTAGATGCAGGAGCGAGGTGTGCTTCTAGCTGCTGTTTGGTCTAGTTGAGGGCGTAATTAGTTCTGCATGATGGGGGTGTGCGCACAAGCATTTTAATAACCCAGGGTCACTCGATTGTATTTTTTGCTCCTGGTGTAGCCCTGAACCCCAACTTTGTGATTACCTGCGAGCTCCGGCCACTCTCGCCACTTGGCAAAGGGAAAGAGTTAGGGAAGGGGAATGCTTTGCGGTTTCTTTGTCATTTAGCAAAAGCAGAGGTTGCTACTGTGGAGGCAGAGACCCGGTGGCTGCTGGCGAAGGGCAGTGCTCCAGCGCCGTCTCCCTCCAGCCTGCGCTCCGGCTGCACGGCACTTCCTGTTTATTCAAACATCTTTTTACCATTCTTCAGCCCCCGCTTCACAGAAACAGCCAGAAACACATCTCCAGCGCGAAGACGGAAATCTAAAGGCAGACAGTAAGAGCTTACTCTGTTAAACTCTTCATTATTGGGGGTTTTTTCCCTTCTCTGTGAGTGCTCGGAGAGAAGGAGCGCGCAGGCGAGGCTGAACTTTTCACTCGCTGCCTTGCGCGGGCAGCTTGGCAGTGTGGGAGAGGGGAATTGCTGTAGGTTTCAAAGCAAAAGAAGCCGCTTCAGGTCGTTTGTCTGTGGTGTTGATGAGGAGAGGGTGGGTTTTTTTGGCATGGCTCCGGAGAGCCGTGGCAAGGACCGAGTCCTCTTTCGGGGTGCTTGTCGCCTTGTGATGTCCCTCTGGGGTGGGAGCAGACCAGTGTCACCGTCCCCGCTGCTTGCCGGGTGCTGTGGCTTCTCTTCTCCTCGTACTTCCACAAGTGGCAATTCCCCCCACCCCAAAAGTAACACCCTCCCCTTCATAAAAAGAAGGAAACGTGGCTACTGTTCCGGGCAGCAAAAGAGAGAGGTGTAAGAGAGGTGTAAGCCCACCGAGTCGCTTTTTGTTTTGTGGGATTTTTATTTTGCGTCGTGGCTCTGGCACCGCTCACAAACCAGCCTTGCTAATATTTGTACCAATTTCATGCTAATAAAAATCAGGCTGCTGAGACAAGCATGGCTATTATCTCATTCATATTACTATTGTTTAGACCTGTGGTACTACAAAAGGAAAGGGAAAGCATGCTCACGCCGGGTAATGGTTGTTAACTTCTCACGTGAGGGATTTTCTCCGCAGTTTTTCAGTATTAATGATTATTGTATGAATGGTCTTCAGGGGTTGTTGGAAGATAGCGTAGATCCTCTGGGTAATCCATGTTGCGACATGTATGCTGGATGCTCCCCTCTCTGTTCAAGTGACTAAAAAAACCCCTACTTGATATTTCTCGGTTGGTTTGCTTCCCCCTCCCCTCCTCAAAAGTCCCCCTGAAATAGCAGGTAACTTTTCTTTTTCTTTTTTGGTAAGTGTTCGTGGTGCTCAGACAGTGTGAAACATAAGAGAAAATGGAAAATATGCTGGCTGCCCCATGGAGAAAACCCATCCTCCTCGAGGCTTTTCCTGCCTCTCCAAGATCCAAATACACTTTAAAATGTTAAACTCTAAACCCCCATCTTCCTAGAAAAGAGAGTGAGAGAGAGAGAGGAGAAATCAAGCTGTGTGTTCAAGCCAAACCGCACTTACAACAAACATATTTTTAAAATATATTGCTAGTCTAGCTTTTTAATGTTCAGAAGTTGTTCTACTTTGCAGGGGAAGAGGAAAAAAAATGGTGTTTGCAACTGCCTTAAGGACAATTTGTTTAACAGTAGGAGTAATTGCATGGGGAAAATGGAAAGAGTGACTGAAGTTATTTACTCAGATGTTAGTGTAGGTGTGGGGCAGAAAACTCACTGTGGGAACAGTGGGCTGCTTTTCTTGGTATCTTAGTCTATTTGATGACCATCAGATTTCCCAGCTCACTGGTTTTGTTTTTTCTGGATGGCATGTTTGATTATTTATCAGAAGGGAAAGGGAGTAGCTGAAGCAAATAAACATGTGACCGGGCTGTGTTTTGTTTTCCACTCAGAAGGCCATGCCCTTTAACAGATATACAGAAAATAATACACGTATTGTTTTATGATAAAAGGAAATTATGTGTGTCATTTTCTTTAGCGAGGCCATTAACCCCTTGTGTTCGGTGGTCTCCGCCTTCTGGCAGCTTACTGGGTTTGCAGCTGGGAATTAAAGGCACTTAAACCCCCCACCCCCTCTCATGTGGAGCTCTTCCATGGATTACTGCTTCACCCCTTTGGATTTGCTGGATTTATTATGTGGTCATTTCTGCCTCGGCACATCCCTGGTTCTCTCCCCAGTCCTACTTGGGTAACAATTGATGGACTGGCCCAGAGACACTTTAAATGTGTGAGGAGGGTGCTGGCTTCTGAAGGAAACCTTGTAGAGTGCTGCTGGGATGTTTTTGCTGTCTGTGCAGCTGTATTTCGATCCGTTATAGGCGGTGTCAATTTATGCGATTCTTTTTTAAATGCCAGGTGTCTAGAGGGTAGCATGTAGTATTTCGTGGTAGTACCAGCTTTGGACAATGCTCATTACCTTCCCTGGAAAAAAAACCCAACACCCAAACCAAAGCAAAAAAAAAGCCCAAACCTATAAACTAAATCACTGTCAGGAAGTAAAATACAGGTTTGCCTCATCTCTGGGAAGCATGTTGCATGCTTTAGCTGCTTTTATGGGATTAAAAGGAACAAGTTAAGACTGTCATGCACATGAAAGGAAACCAAGATGTGGTTTGTTTCACATTGTGCAGGTAGGTATAAATTTAATAGACTGACTTGCTTTCAAAATCTCTCTTTGTCTCCCCGAATCGCATGTCAGTTCCAGCGCGTTGATGAGCTCCGTGGTCCGTAATAGCGCCTGACTGCCGCTGCCCCGCAGGTGCTGTATCGGCAGGAGGGTCGTCCTCTTCCTCAGGGACGTTGGTTCCCTCTACAGAGAGGCTTCAGATCAAAAAACAGGGAAATTTGCCTGACATGGTGATGTTGTGTTCAAGTAGGCGCGTTGCTGGTGGGTCCGGGGAAGAGGAGGATGAGGAGGATGCTTTGCCTGCCAGCTCAGGGGGGTCAGCGCTCAGTGGGGAGCCTGAATGGGTGGCAGGGACTGAAGTTGTGGTTTTTGTTTTAAAGGAGGAAAAAATGGCACTCGAAATACCAGGGAGAGGAAGGGCTGGTGAAATAAGGACCTGAAACTCAAATGTGATGCGATGAAAGAGGAAATGAGCGGCTTGGGGCCAGGTGACATGTGCCAGGGCTGGGCCAGGGGACGTGGGCAGGCACGCTGTGCCTGGCAGCTCCCTGGGGGTCTAGGGGTCTGGAATGGGCTGGGGAGCAGGGCTTGGGGTTGGCAGTGCAGGATGGGGATACCCAAGAAGGCAGAGGGGCAGGAGTATTCATCAGACAGGGTCTGTCCAGCCCTAACCACCACCCTCGGGCAGAACCCCGTGGAGGACAGTGAGAGGACCTGTCCTTCAGGGGAAGGTTCCTCCTGATCTCCAGTGATCACAGGTCGTGGCGCTGGTCATCTCTTGTGGCAGTAAGTTCAGAGAGTCATTATGAGTTGTGTATTAAGAAAAAAAGAAAAAAAAAATCCCTTTATCTGCTTAATTTTTTTTTTGGTGGTGGTTGTTGCTTCCTGACTTCATTCACTGTCCCCTTCCCCTTGCATTACGAGAAACAGCACATAGCTCCAGATGTACCTCCTCAGGCCAAGTCACAATTTGTGTACTTTTATCATTTCCCCTCTTACTCATCCCTCCCTAAACTAAACACTCCCACCCTTATCACTCTCCCCTCATATCTGCTGAGGCCTCTAATCGGTTTTGTCGCCTCCATCTGAACCTCGCCTGGTTTTTGCTTCACCAGGACCTTTTAAAGTTAACAGTTTTTGGAATCTGTTCTAAATGAGCTTGTGCCATAGGCTTGAAGGGCAGAGATGTGATTTGCACTGTTAGTCTCCCAGATTTTGGGCTGTCCTGACATTTCGTTTCCTTCCTTCATCCACCAGCAGCGAGTACCCATTGGTGTGTGGTGAGATGCCCCTGGCCAGGGGCTTTAGTTTGTGGGCTCTAAGTGCAAGTTTGTCCTGTGGTGTTTTGGAAAACAAGCTTAAAATATGTTCTCTGTTTTGTTGACTACACAGGGAAGCATGCAGGCAGCTGTGTGCAATATACTATTTATGTTGTAGCAACAAAAAGGCGCTCTTCCTTCTCCTCTACCCCCCCGCACCCCCAACTTGCCCCTCTTCTCTATTAAAAAATACGAGAACTTCCCCTGCTTTTGACATCCAAGAAAAATGCAGCTCAGCAGTGAACAGCCCTCCAAATATTCAAAGGTCTGGTTCACTTTTGGATAAACACAGTAGTTCAGGATCTGATCTCGAGCCTACAGAAACGAGCTGGAAATCCCATAAGATTTTTTTTCATCACTCAGACATAGTTCAGTTCTGGTTCACTTTGCATGGGGAGCCAAGATTTGTATCCTTTCTCATTTTACCAGGATGTGTTGGCCCATCCCTCTTTTCTTGCTGGTACAGACCGCTACATGCTGTGAATCTTGACATGCCAAAATAAAGAGAGCCATTTTTAATGTTTGGGAACTTTTTGCCAGATGCTTTTTAAATGGCTTTGATGAGTCTTGACTGTGACTCTTTAAAGGAGGAGACAGAAGGTGTTTTTACAGTGTAACTGCCTGAGGAGTTCGTTTGTGCCTCAAGAACGGGATTTTTTTGTAGCTGTTGTCTCTGTTGTGGCTGGTTTGGGGGTTCGCAGGTTTTTGGGGACCTCTTATCCCGCTGTCTCTTGCTGCCTGCCCCCCTCCATCCTGCTTGTGTCTCTGGGTAGGTGAAGAAAAATACCTCACCCACCTTTTCCCCAGAGTTGGTGGGTTGCTTGAATAAAGCACAAAATGAAAATGAGGTGTTTTTGAGGCAAATCTCCATTGTCCCTCTGTGGGGCAGGGTCCCCGCTGCTGCAGAGCCAGAGCAGCAGGCAGGGACCCCTGCCAGCAGAATTAACCTCAGCACCCATGGGGATGATGCGCAGCAGTGCTGGGGCACGGGCGGCTCCTCCATCCTCTGCATGTGGAAGAAAGGGTTTCTGTTTCCAGTGCGTTTTTCTGGAGGGGATCTCCTCAACCGATAGCCAGGATCTATTCCAGAGGAAAGAAACAGCCTGCTGGAAGAAAAAGAAAGACTCATCTTCGTTCCTTCTGACTGAACTATTCTAGGAGATGCTTCAGCATGAGGCACGTTGCCAGCTCCCTTGCTCCAAGGCTGCCCCCGCCACATCAGGGACAGGATGTGAGCAGGGGTTTGTGCATGTGGACCTCCAGGTCCCTTCTCTTTTTTCAGCATGGGAATCACCCATTAGTCACTTGGCTTCATCACTCTGCTGCCTCTCAGCAAAGCCTGTGGGGCCAGCTGATCGTTTTATTTGAGTAAGGGATTGTTGTTGAAGTTCTCCTCTTTGAGGAGCTGGCTGGTAGCCCCTCGCATGGAGCCAGCCTTGCAGAGGAGCTGCAGCTGAGCAAGGCAGTGCTGGGTACCAGCAGCTGGCAGCATCTCCCCTGGCTTGCAGTATCCTTCTGCTGAGAGGGGTACAGGGTGGATGGAGTAAGATATTTTATGGCAACAAGGAAACGGGGTGAGATGGGATGGCTGTGATTTGAAAGCAGGGCTGGCAAGGAAGCTGGGTAGCCTCGGATCCTGGCTGTGTCTCATAGCAGAGCCCTGTGTCCTGCCTGTAGTTACTCCCAGGCTTCCCCACTGCAGTGCGGGAGCAGTGTGGGGGCTCTTGGCCTTGGCTCATTGTGATGTGTGGCGCAGAGGGTCAGGATGGTGGGAATGGGGAGGGAGCACGTAACAGCTCGTTTCCCAGTTCTGGAGGAAGATGAAAGAGATGGGTACGAATGTCAGAGGGAATAAGTACTGCAAGAACATCTGCTTCTCTCTTTTGCATCTTCTACATTTTATTCCTCCTCTTCATTTTGGTTCCTTTCCTATTCTCTCTAGTTGGTTCTTCTCACCTCCCCCTGTTCTGTTCCTCCCAGAGGAACAGCACTACCCACTGCTGTCGCTTTGCACTGGGTTTTTTTTTTCTCCTCTTTGCATACTGCTCTGCTCCTCGCCGTTTTCCACACGTTGAGCAGCTCCTCAGCCTGTCGGAGAAGAGCTGCAGCAGGGCTCCCCTCCAATGTGTCTGCCTCCTACCACCGCTCCTCTACATCTGCTGCTCCAGGAGAAGAGGGTGTCGCAGGAGAGGAGATAGAGGAGGCAGGAGTGGGAGAGACATGAAGCAGCTCCGAAGCTTGGGTGCATCCGGGCTTCCGAGCTTGTGAGCTGCATCTTGCCGCTCTGCTGGGAGCAGCTGTGGAGTGGAGCAGGGTGTGAGGACAGATGGGAGCTGAGAAAGAAGAGAAATTGCTGGCTGAGTCTAAATACCCTCTCATCCCACCCGGGAGAAACAAAGGTACTTGCCTTGCGAGACTAAATGGAAGCAAGAAACCCTTTTGAGAGGTGGGCCATGCCTCTGCTGGGAGAGGCCCTTTAGCTGCCGGCCGGGTGGTCCCTTAGTGCCTAAAGCCATCGTGAAACTGGGGGAACTGAGGCTGGAGGGGGAGCTGCATGCACGGTGCTGCAGAGCCCTGCTTTGCCTAAGGCATGGCAGGGAGGGTTTAGCGGTGATCCTAACGGTGTGAGGACCCGACCTTAATGGTATGAGGACCCAGCTCTCTGTTTCTGCTTGGAGGTCAATACAGAAAGTCTCTGTTCTGGAGCTGGGGACTGGGGTAGCATTGTGTTTGTTCCCAAGGATAGATTTGTACCGTTAAAGTATCTTCTGTCTCATCTCTTCTCTGCTTGTTGTGTTGTGTTTTGCTTTTTAATGACCGTAACTGAAATAACGGACAGATTATGATGTTGGCTGGGGACTAACTTTCCAGATTTACTGCTTGGACACTTCAGATGGCCGTGGGACCATCTCTGGTTTCTGGGAATGCTTCCTTCCTCCTTTCTCAAGTTTGCTTTCCTGATAGGCAGCTTTGTCCACCTGGAAAGGCCCAAAATCCTTAGGAATCTGTAAAAGCACATGGGATTTTGTTTTGTGCCCTTCTTGCAACTTCCTTGTGCGTGCCTCTCCATTTCAGAGGCAGATGATTACTGCACAGCTGCCCTGGGAAGAGGCATTCAGATGGGATGCTGGTTCCTTTTGCATCCTTGAGTCTGTTGCTCATCTCCCTACCTTTCAACATACATACCTACCCTTCCATATGCTATTCCTCTGGTTCCTTGAATCTGGTCCTCCATGCTTTCTAAACTTCAGGTGTGGAAACAAGCTGCTTCTGGCATCAGAGTCAGGCCGATGATAGCTGTAGGTCTTCATATTTCATTAATAGCTGATTGATATTAATATCAGTTAGAGCAGATGGGAAGGGAGGAGCTTGAGCTCTTTTTCTTCAGTAGAAATAGGCTGATGATGGAAAAACAGTTGGAGAGTTGCTGCCGCCTTGTACTGGCTGCAGTGGTGGAACAAGTTAGCAAGAGGCTCAATAGGATTGGATCCTGTTACTGTTTTCCTTATGTACTAATACTGTAAGCAAGGCTATGGCATTTAAGCAGCATTTATATTTTTAAAATTCTACCCTCTTTTTCCAGTGTATTTCCCTTCCTCAGCCCCCTTCCCAAATTGGGAGTTTCTAGCCACGTGAAGTCAGAGGCAGGGCTCCATTTCTACCCTGGGAGCAGAACTTGCCTGAAGAGGATGGTAAAACTGAAAGTTTGAGCTGCTTGCGTGAAAACGTCAAATTACACCAGTAACTTGGGTGATAACAGTGCCGGATGTTCTGGGCAAACAACAGCTGGGCAAACAAGTAACGTTCTGTCTGTCTTGCAATAAAATTGTCTTGGTCATCTCCCATGTGTGCTTCCTCCCCCTAACCAAGTGCTTAACTGGTTGGGAAATGTTTAACGGTTGCTGCTTCATCGACAGAGGAAGAGGGGTTTCGGTGGGGCTTCCCACTTACTCTGTAGTGTCTTTGAATGAAACAGGTTTGATTGATCTCCCAGTGAATGTGATGTTAAAATTTTTCCTGGGTTAGATGTCACCCAGTGTTGGCTTCCAAATATTGTCCTAAGTTTGTGCAGTGTCTTCAAGAAGCAGCATTTCAGCTGCCTTTTTACTGGTCTCTGTTTTACACCAGAAAAAATCTCCTTATCTCCAGGCGATTTCCTGATGGATAAGAAAATACCTCCGGGAGTTCATTTACTGTATCTTGCATTTAGGTGTAGAGCAGAATCAAGATGACTTGGTTGCTAGTGAGCCCTTTCCTGCTGTCATCCTTTCAAAGGCCTGTGATTGTGACCAAAACACATGGCACTGAGAAGATGCGCTTGCTAGGTGCTGCTTTGCTTCCTCTTCCTTCAGTAGGTAGGAACATTTCCTAGTCATGTTTCTGTGCAGAGAGGAGGACAGTTGCGGATGCTGTGTGATTAACTGCTGGAGGCCAGGGTCGGCATCTAGGTCTGGTTGTTCCACACAGCCATGAGCAGGTTTGCAGGCTCTTTGAGCAGCGCAGATGGGCAGCACGTAACGTGGCTGATGGCAGTCACAGTCCCAGGTATCTGAAGCGTCTCCATGGTTTTAAGAGCTCTTGACATCTATACTTGCTGGCCCCAGGAAGGAAAACTCAGCTGCCCAGATCCACCAACATGACCTGCTTTATCACAGCCCCCAGCAATTGTTTACTTGCAGAAGTACAAGCACGTGGTAGAGATTTGGGATGTAACTGTGGTGGTAGGGAGGAACGTGTGAGAAGAGCTTGGAGATGTCAGAGCACCCGCTTGTGAGAAGAGGGCCACGTTAGCAGAGCTGTTGGCTAGCAGTAAACAGTCCTGGCACCCTTGTTTCAGGACTTGGCAGCAGCAGGAGTTGAACCGAGTCCAGCTTTACTCTCTACTGCCTGTTCAGTAAGTTGAGGACAAGGCAGATGATTAAGGAAATGTGGGGAAACTGCTACAGAAGCTTTTGGAAAGATAAGAGACTTTGGTCTCCATGTCTGACAGTCTGGCACTTCTCACTAGCATTGAATTCACATGCAAATCAAAGGCAACATCTACTCCCACAGGAAGCTTTATTAATGTACAGGCCTGCTTGTGAATCTCCGTGCTGATGAAGGTTGTGGGACTGACTTCGCTCCCAAATTAATTTCCCTGTCTATCCTCGCTGGAGCGCCGAGCAGCATTGGCAGCCTCAGCAGGGCTCCCACGCCGGCACCCGGTGATGGGCTCCACACCGGAGCGGTTGCTGTGTGGAACCAGAGCAGGAGGTAGAGGTGCGACGCTTGTCGTCTTGGATTAAATGGGATGTGCTGATGTAATGAGGGCAGGTGTCCACCGGGCCTGAGCCGACATCAGCAAATTAATTTCACGAAGGCACTCCAAATGAGCTTGAAATGTTTTGCTTGTGAGAGGAAAGAGAGCTAGTGCTTCATGTACTGAGCTAGCCATCCTTCTTCTCCACATCCCGTTGTGCATAAGGAGTACAGGTGACACTTTGAAATGGCAGGAGTGGTGCTAGGTCTGAGGCAGGAGGGAGGAAGGGTGGAGCAGGGCAAGGGAGGAAGGCAAAAAGGGACTTGGATCCCTGGGCTCACCGTACCACCAAGGGCATGGTAACTACTTTATGGAGGTGTTCAGTAAGAACCAGATCTGAGCTGTAAACAACCTTCCACATCTTAAACCCAAGCTCATCTGATGCTTAGCTTGCATTGCTGTTGGTTATTTATAAGCAGAAGAGTGAGATCTTGAGATAAGAGACATGGGATCCACCATTTCAAGCTGCGATCCTCCAAGCTGTCAGCTTGCCACCATCTTGCCCATGCCTGCCCCTCTGTTTCTCCATTGCTGTTCCTGTCCATCTTGGCTCACGGTATCCCTGATGCTCCCTCCCAGTGAATTCATTCATTACCATCATTCTCTTTTAATCCCTTCCCCTCTCCCCATGCCGGTTCCTCCCTCTCACCATCACTGGTCCTACCAGGTCTTAGGGCCAGGGCAAGCACCAGTCAGACACTGAGCAGAGAGGTGTAGATATCACCTCAGGTAGAGACCCTGCATGAGGGTGGGTGTGCGGGGATGTGGGTGCCATGCAGGTGGGACAGAGCCCTAGCTATGCTCCATCCAAACCTTGCCATTGTGAGCCTGGCCCTGAGGAGAGGGGTCCTTGTCAGCGTGGGACCAACTCCGGTAAGGGCTCATGGTGGCACCAGCCACCCCACTGAGCTGCATAGAGCAATGTGGCCAGGCCAAGAGGAAAGCAGGCATTTCTTGCACGGCTACTTGTTCTGGGAATCTTCAAAAATTTCTGGCAGCCAATTTTAGTTGTGCAACCTCTCAGCTGCCAGAACGGATAGAATATGATCATATCACATGAAATGCATGCAGGGTCTGCTATAGCAACTGTATTTCAAAAAGACAACACATATGGTGACTGGTTCTTTTTGGAATAATATCTATAAGTTGATGATGTTTTATTCAAAAAGGCTGTAGCTTGAAAGGTTAGGGATGTTCTGATTGTTTAGCGTATGATTAAAGAAAGGCTTCTGTGTTTTTTTTGACCTATTGAATCTAATTACTGGGAACTAAAATGATCATTTGATTGCACATTTACCTGGAATTATTCTTCTGCAGAGCCAGTCTTAATAATATATAATAATATGTTGCGCTTGTACTGTATAGCGCTTCTTGTCTGAGCAACTCAGAGTGGTTTACAAGTATTCATTAATTAAATAAGCCATACAACACCCCTGTTAAGTAGGTGAGTATTTGTTGCCCATCCCCTTAAGTCTTGTAGGTTTTATTTCTGCTACCTCTGCCCACCCTTGAAGATGCTTTAGCAGCTAAATAAGCTAATTCAATAAAAATAACTTCTTTTTTTTTTTAACCATACTTAGCACTTCCTGCATAAAGGTTTCCTTTGTTGCAGTGCATTAATTGGTAGGCTGTTAGGGTCTCCTAGTTCTTGATGCTGAGCCAACAGCGGGATGGTTGTGTGTGTGGGAGCACAGATGCTCTTCTGCCCTGGTGTTGTGCATGTGCTTGGGCAGCTCCTTGCACCCCTCGTGGGGACATGGACAGTTTTGGAGATGCTACGGATGCACCAAGCTCCAGCCAGCTTGAAATGCAGAATCTGATTTAGCCTTCATCGCAACAAGCTCTTCTGCAAACTGCATCTGCCCTTAAAAAGAGTTTTTCTGACCCAGTGGAGGCCTGTTACTACATTAGAAAGGAGGGCTTGTGGCTGGAGTGCAGTGAGGTCTCTCCTCCCCACGTGCCCTGGCCTGCTGGCTGAGGTGGTTCTTCAGCCCCCTGGGCTGCCCGATGTCCCTTCAAAAGCAAAAAGATGGGTCTAGGCTGTGAAAGAACAAGGTTTTACTGGGGGGCGGCGGATCCGAGTGTGCAGTCCTTGGTGTCAAACCTTTCCCGGCAGTTCTGTGCTGAGATGAAACACTTTGCAACTTGGAGAAGCAAGTGAAACCCGAAGCGTATCTGAGTCCTTAATTAAATAAGTATTAATTAAGTCACTCAGTGAGCATACACAGTAGGAGTGGGGAAGGCTCTTTCCTCCTTCCGTGTAGGCATCTTGCAAAGGGACTATTTTTCTTGTTTTACATTAATGAAGTCTTCAGCCTTCCCACTTTTCCACCTACACATGTACTGAACGTCTCCAAGGAGACCAAGAAAGCCCGAGTCCGGTGCTGGTGAATCCTCCGGGAGCAGCAGGCTAGGTCTTGCCAGCGGAGCCTCAGCTGTGCCACAGGCCATCTTGCAGGGATCAGCATCTTCCTCGTGATCCTTGAGCAGGTCCCTCGAGCAGGAGGGAGCCAGAGCAGGGACTCGCTCCTTGTCCTGCTTTCCCCTGCATTTCATCTCCTCTCGCTTGCTTCTCCCCATCTGATGGGGAGATCGGGCCCTGTGGCTCAGCCAGCTGTAGTGCCCAGGGACGCTTTTCCCTTGCTGTGCACAAAGTCTTGTGATAATCCACCACCACGTGATGCTCTGCTCATGCTTTCGGGATTGTGTCCCTTGCCCCTCCATTCTGTGAAGCCGCGCTGTCCCTTTATTGCTTTGCCTGCTCCCATCCCAGTCCCTGCTGCTGGTCTTAGTGACTTTGGGGTGGAGGGGTGAGATGCTGTCCCTGCTTTTGGGTTGCATTCATTCCGGCACCTCACAACTTCCTCAGCCTTTAGCACTGCACCTCTGGGACTCTGTACAGCTCTGCCTGCCGCTTGCTCTTCTCTTCCTCCCACTGTAGCCTTCCAGAAACTTCCCTGACTTTCTCCAGTGCTCAGGAGAGCAGACAGTGATATACAGCTGCCCTCTTCTGTAAACCAGACCTGACCCACTGGAGAAACAGGAGCAGGAAAGCCTCTGGCACATGAGCCTGCCTGGCAGCAAGGAGGGGCATGAACCACTCCAGTGGGTGTATAGGAACAGCAGCATGGTGCTCACTGCTGGGATTTCTGCAGTTACTCAGGGTTCACTCCATGTTCACACTCTTCAAAATGGGCAATCCAACAGTGGGATGTCACCCTATTGCATGCAAGAGCTGCGTTGCAGTTTGGGTTGGTTTCTTTTTGCAGAAGGCACTGCTTTTCTTGGTGAAGGTGGTTCAGAAGTGGAGCAGTACCCCATGACCAAGGGGGCACCCTGTGCTGTGCGTGTAGCTCCCACACCCTGTCTGCTGTAAACTCAATTTTCAATCCTCTTTGCCCGCAGGCTCTCCAGGTGGCACGGCAGCTTCTACTGCAACAGCAGCAGCAACAGCAGCAGCAACAGCAGCAGCAGCAACAAGTTAGTGGATTAAAGTCTCCGAAGAGGAATGACAAGCAGCCAGCCCTTCAGGTAAGGGGAAGCCTTTGTGCCTCTGTGAGGGGCTGGGACTTGTAAAAGCTGAGTAAATACATCTAATGGGTGTTGGGATGGGACCTTCAGGAGCTGCCTCCTGGTGAAGGCCACAGAAGCAGCTGTGGCTGATGTAAGCGGAATGAGGACCTGTGCTAGGTGCTCTTGAAAATCCCCCCATGGCATATTTACAAATCTTGAGCATGTACTTTTATTAGCATCTTGTAGGGTTGGATCATGACAAAATGGAATAGCTTTTGTTACGGTGTCAGTGTGCATAGGAGATTTGCATTAACAGTTCTGTTTGATTGCCATTCTGTTCGTAGTCTGCATTCACTCAAACCGTTGATTTGCTGTGTCAAGGATAGTGGGAAATACCAGGATATCATATCATCAGTGTGCTTTTCTCACCCCCTTTTATTGTCTGCTGATATATGGCCATCTTCAGAAATAAAATCTAAATATTATCCGGCTTTGTGCTGTTATGAATTCAGAAAGCTAAAACCAATACAGCGTTCCCAAACAGAAGATGTATGCACACATAGGCAGCTTTGGAGTACGTTCTGCTAGTCTTAGGGATAAATCACGGGAGTTAAAGACAAGAAAGACCCATTAGGTCATGTATCACATTTTCCTTTTTTATTTTTTTAATATTTTTTTTTTTGCTGTTCTAGCGTTAGAAATCCCAAGTGGTGGTGGGACTACTATTATTTTCCTTCGGATGGTTTTACATAACAAAGCACACGCTCAGGAACTTTCCACTTTAATTCCATCCTCTTGCTCCAAGTAATACTGCTTGTATAAATACTGAGTCAGTCCCTTGCCTCGCCTCGTGTTCACACTCCTCAAACATCTGAGATACTAACATGTACTTGCCAGTTTTGGCAAATTATATGTATCTAGTTCTTTATGTATTTCGTAAACCGGCACTTGTAGACCCTTGACCGCTTTGCTGGTTTGCAGCTGGTTATTGCTTTTATTACTCCTTGCTTCGCAATTGCAGCGTGTCACTGTATTTTTGATAATAAGTTACCACATACAGCAGTTCAGCTACAGTCACACAAAGCCCTGTAGCTGGGACATTTATCTTATCTCGCTCTTCTCTATCTGATGCTTCAGCCTCTGTAGCCCCAAATTCTTGACTGTTTTTTTTTTCTTTTTCCCCGCTTGTTGTCATAGCACGTTGTCAAACTCATGTCTGTTTTGCTCTTTCTAATTTTTTTTTAGTTTGATATACTATCACCATGAGTTCCCTGACAGCATTGCTGCTTCTCTTGCCTTTTATATGTGCCTCGGATTATTTTCCTCCAAAAAAATACGGATCCTAGACTCTTTAAATATGTAGTAGAATATGGGAGATAAAGCCAACATCACTAAAGGCCTTGACGGTAAAGTGGGAGGGCTTGATCTTGAGGTTCTTACCTAAATAAAGCTGATGGTGACTTCAAGGGGAGTTTTGCCTGAGCAAGGAATAGCTGTTAACTGCAGCCCTTGGCCCAGCGTGGACAACTTCTAGCCTTCGTGTAGTGATTTCATCTTCAAAGCATTTCACAAATACTAATCTCCAAAACATCCCCAGAAGGAAAGTCTGATAAGTAAGTAGCATTATCCCAGTTCTGGACTGGGAAACTGAGGGAAGCAGGTTAAGTGACTTGCTTAGGATCACAGAGGGAATTGAGTTTAGAGGTAGGATTAAGATTCATGAGTTCCTGGCTCCCACCCCCGCGCACGGGCTGCTGGACAACACCTCGCACTTTATAGCAGAGCTATTATTCTTTTGGAAAGTATGAAACATTTTGTCATTGGGCAAATATACGTTTTATTGGCAGCGTAGAGCGCCATAATCCAAAGCGTTACATTAATGCTTTCAAAAATATTTTATTTGGTAAATCCATAGCTGATCCATATGCCTTTTTATAGACTCTTCCACTGGGGACATTTTTAATGAGAGATTGTGCTGGCTAGGTCCAGTGTCAGGTACTAAAAGAAGTGCTTTGTTGTGCAGATGTCTTAAGAATAGCTCCAGAGGATGAAATATGACTGTGTTGACCTTTCAGCTGTGAGCTTATTTGTCAGGATTCAAATAAGTTGAAAGGATCAAACCAAACAGTTTCCGTAGTCAGACTGGGAATTGTGTTGCAGAGGTCAACAGTGAAGGCCACATCGCGGATTCCATAACATAGCCAATTGTTGGTGCGTATTAAAGTACTGGAGCAGCTCCTGCAGTCAGAGACACAATTAAAATTCTAATTTATTAATGTATACAGAGAGCTGGCCCAGCCTGTCACTCACTGATTCAAATGACTGCCCAGTCTTTTTTTTTTCCTTCTTCCCTATTTCCCCCCTCTCCTCACTCCCGATGCTTTTGCGGTCTTAAACGTACTGGGAGTCCTCTTGAATGTAACAGACCCTGAGTGCATCCCTGCCACGCAGATCTGCTGCTGAAGGGAAACGGTGGCGCTGGGGGTAGAATTTTCGAGTAAAACCGCACCCACGCAAGCACCCACACCCCCTGAAGTCAGATGGCACCGTGCTGACGAGGCAATACCCGTTGCTGACAGGACGTAGAATAAATGTCAAGGGTGGTGGAGATGTAGCTGGTGATTTCAAAAGTTTGCTTGAATAATGAACCCAGTCATCTTTGCACTTCGTTGGGAAATGCAGATGTTTCATTGGGATGCCCACAGCGGTTAGCAGTTACCTTTTTATTTTTCCCAACAAACAGACTTTGTGTGCAACAGGAATAGCACAGGCACTGCATCTCTGTGCGGCGCTTGGCAAGGGCGCTGGCGTAATGCTCCCAACAGGAGTGCTGGGGAGCTGTGTTTGCATGAAGTGGGACACAAAGCTGTTAACCCAGGGTGCAGATTCTCCTAATACGATGCTCCGTGGTCCTGACTGCCCTGGGAGGGGAGGCTGGCATGATGCCACACGGAGCTGGCTGGGAGACCCCCTCCATCCCAGGCTCTGCACCGCGACACTGTCCGGCAGGCTTTGTCATGTAAACCCACCGCCACAAACAGATGGGGAAAATGAATCTGGTATACAGAGTATAGCTAATCTGTTATCACCTCATGGGTAATTTCTTCTATTCCTTTTTTACTCACCGATCAAATAGCCACAGTACTTAAATATATCCCAGCATCTCACCGCTGCTCTTGAACATGGTGCCTTCAATAGCGTTCATGTGACAATGGGCTCCCGCAATGTCTTTGGGGGTCTCCTGACCTTGGTAACTCTACCTGGAGACCTGCTTTTAGCAAATTTTGAGATGTTTAGTGTAAAAGAAGTTGGATGCGGGAGTGGAGATGTGTGCTCTGGTGATAGCTGAAAAAAAATAAGTAAAATAAAAATCTCCAGATACACAATGACTCACATTTTGAGCCTATCTCACCCTGCCGCGCTTTTTATTTGGCAGTGACCTTCGGTTTCACAGCCTGATGACACAAACAAAAGAAAATTGAAAGTTAAGGAATGGATTTAGGAACCAGCAGTTGGGAAAAGAATATTAAAAAAAAAAAAATCAACCCCGCAAAAATTACTGGAAGTGAGGAGAGACTAAAGGGTGTTTGATAATATATTTGCCATAGACATTGGATTTCCTTACGTCTGTGAAACAAATAATTTAACAGGCCAGGTATGCTCAGGATTTTGAAAATGTGCACATTTTTCCTGGCCAAGATAAATATATCTTTGTATTAATAGATGTATTGATTAAAATGTGCAGCTTTAATTGCTGATGCTCTTAACGATTATTCATTTTGGTTCTTCAAGCATTTTAGTTGCTGGCAAGAGCACACAGATTGGAAACAAATCAAGAGACACATTTTCTCCCGAGAAAGTAAAAGTGCATGTGTGTTTTGGCAATACTGAAAATACAATTTTTTTTAAAGACGTAAATGTTGTGTGTTGCATTGAGCTGGAAGTTGGATACTGGACTGCAAACAGATTTAGGACATCCAAGTGGGTATCTTGCAATTGAAACCCATCACTTGACTTTTTGATGTGATTAAAGGAGATTTGTTGTACTATAGTTAACCTGCTTGCGTTTGGAGAAGCAATAATGAAATTACTAAGATGGAAACTTTTGTTTTCAGTTGACAAAACAGAAAATCAATCTTCCCTTTAAGTCACAGCCAAGAAAAGAATTTGGGTTTGGTTTAGATTTTCGGCATGAGACTGGGGGAAGCTGAGAGGACAGAGCTGTCCTCGCCTTTGCATACCGCTGCTTTATAAAGCAGCCTTTTGGCTGGGCTTTTGTAGAATTTAATTTGCATGCTATATTATCTTAGTATTTCTTTCCAGTATCTTGAGAAATAGAAGAGGGCAAGAGAAAATAAAAAAAATAAAATCACTGTAGCTTGATGTTGGGGGTAATTATTGTTGGGTTTTATGAAATTAGAAATCGGCTCGACAGCATAATAAATGCAGGAAGGGGAAGGGAATGGAAGGAAAGGGGAAGGGCATTCTGTGTTTCATTTGGAGCCCACAAGTGCCAGGTTACGTAGCCTCAGGTTTTACATGCAGTATACCTTTTTTACACAGCGGTGAATTTAACAACTGGTAGAGAAGTTACGTCTCTGTGGATAACTTGGGAGGGGAACTGAATGTGCAAGGGTATTTATTCCGTATCTCTGTGTCTCACTCTTAGACATGGATGTTGCTCTGAATTTGGCCTCGGTCAAGCCAATGGGAATTTTGCCACCAGCTCTAGTTAGCTTGAGATTTCACTTCTGCAGAGTTTAAGTAGTTTACCTATGAAAGTTTCACTCAAATCTTTCGGATTTTGTGTTTGGCTTTGGCAATAAAGCCAAGTTGAGTTTTGATGGTTTCTACCTGAGGACCCGTAGCTCTTTTGATGTTCATCCCTCAGCCCAATTACAGGGGTTAGTCAGTTCTTGCACTGTGCCAGTGAAGTACAGATACCATCCACCCCCCAAACAGAACAAAATCTGAGTCAGGTCCTCAAAGTTACCTGATCAGCTCGAAAATGTTGCTGCTGAGGGTTTTTTTGGTGAAACCTGTGGGCTTTTTTTCTTTTGCTGCCCTTTTATATTTTTTTAAAGCCTCTAGTATTCACTTTTTCCAGCTTTTCAGACTGAGCAGAAAGGTGACAAATGCAGTTATTTTTCTTGAAAGCAGCCTATGATTGTCCTGTAATTACATGATTCCGAACAAACGTGGCTTCCAAGAGAATGCCGATAGATTGGGACTGCTGGCAGTGTGAGGCACGGTCAGCAAATCCGATTATTCTCATTTTATAGCCGTGTAAACCCCAGTAGAGAGATGCTAAGTGACTCACCCAAGATCAGAGAGCTGCAGACTTTTAGTGGCATTCTGGTGTGC
The DNA here is from genome assembly GCA_027925045.1 of Hypotaenidia okinawae. Lineage (NCBI taxonomy): Eukaryota > Metazoa > Chordata > Aves > Gruiformes > Rallidae > Hypotaenidia > Hypotaenidia okinawae. The sequence goes on along the minus strand of BSDF01000011.1, from coordinate 18,585,448 downwards.
GGCTCTGGCTGGGCTGTTTGGGAGCTTGGAATCGGATTGGTGTGAAGAAGTCAGTCCTGAGGGACCAAACTGAAAGTAGATGCCAGGATCCCGCATCTCATTAGAGTACCCCAAGTTATAATTTCCTAGCAGGTTTTCTGCTTTGACATGAAACATTTAGAGGAGGGTTGGGTTTTTTTTAAAAAAGTGATTTTTTGACCAGGTTGGGGAACAGAGCCATGTGGCTGGCTGTGCCCAGGTCCATCCGTGTGGTACCCACCTCGGGGAAGGGGAAAACAGATGAAACCTTCCTGACTGGTCAGAAATGTGTAAATTGCTGACAAAATGACACATGTAATTAAGAGTGCTCCTGCCATTTTACCTTGTGGTTTACACCTACAGTGTTGAAAAAGAGAGTGACTCCCACCTCGCTAATTACCATTATCACTGAAATGGTAGGGTTTGAGTCATTAGTTCCATGTGCATTTAATTAGAGGAAGGCTGAAATTGGATTTAACTTATTACTTTTTCATGGATCACTTTCTTGTCATCACTTCAAATTGGATTGCAGCCCCAGGTAACTAATTATGAGCGCCACAGGATCAAGAGTGAAAAAAAGGTAATTAGGAATAACACTGTTGGACCCTTGCTGGTAGTCCACTTGTGCTTGGGAAGAAATGAGAGCGGTATTTTGTAGTATTACAGATTAGGGAGTTAAAGGTGTGCACTGCTGCTAGGAATGATGGGAGCCTGCCCCCTCCTATAGCGGTTTATATGATGTACAGCTGGGTTGAAGATGTTATAGCGACATGGTTCCACAATCAGCTCCTTAATGCCGAGATTAAACTTGTAAAAGCAACAGATCGGTTGTAGGTATGAGGCATCTCAACAACTGGGTAGTCAGGGGTCCTTACGTACGTGATTGCGCCAGCGCTGTCAAGGCACTCTAGAGCCGTGGTACAGAGCGGGTTTAAGTACAGCAAGCTAGAATTGATAACGAATTAATGAACATATTAATGATCCGAAAAAGATCGTTCGTATCCGACAGGGAGATATATCAATCAGGAGAACCACGGTGAGGTTGATGATGTGTACGTCAGGAGTTCAGCCCCACTGCTGCCGTGATAAAATCAGGACGTTGCTTCTCTTTTGTTTGCTGGAGAGGTTTCTTTTTTATTGTTGTTGTTGTTTTGCTTTTTGTGGGGAAGGTTTGCTGGGTTGGTTCCTGATTTTTTTTTTATATGATTGCCAAGTTCTGCTTTCTTCGGAAAATGCTTTAAAACAAATTGTTTTATTTCCACGTGCAAAGCAGAGTTCAGAACTGCAAGTAATCAATTTTATTGACAGAGTCTGGGAAAAAAAAATAAATGTTGATGAGAGTTCAAGGATGTGAAAAGATTGAAATTTCGAAGTACCCGGTGTAGGAAAATTTCAGAAGCAGTTTCATTAAGCAAAGAAATCTATTGTGTAGGGATGCGTAAGAGGGAAGTCTGCTCGAGGACCTAATGATACTACAAGGAGGAGCTGATTTTTTGCCTTCACAAGAGGAAAAGTTTCTTAATTTCTCATAGTAGTGAATCACAGTTCAAAGGCTAGCACAGTTTCCTTAAGTTGTTTGAAATGGCTCTTAATGCACTGTTAATGCAGGCAAATATTTGTGACTCAGTGTTGGGTAAGTGATGCTTGCTCGTTATTTCCCCATGGCAGCAAAGTGTAGGAAATTATGTGAAGACCATGCAGAGATGCTAAATAGACTGAAGAGGAACAAAATTCAGATTTGGAAATTAAGTCTTTCTCATTTACTTGACATTACAAAATAAACCTAGAGATTAATTGGTATTACCTTTAATACAGAAAAAAAAGAGAGAATCTGCTTTAATACATCTCAAATTGATTTACAGTTTTTATACATAATATTCATCTGTGGTTGAAAAGGGGGCAACCTAAGGTCGAGTGATGTAGTGTTTCCATTTTTCCATATGAGTCTTACTGTGTGTGATAAAAGCAAACTCCTTTATTTTGTCAGTCTGCAGGAATTTCTGATGAAGTGCAGGGGTCACTTTTCTGTCAATTTGAGTAGGCAGCATTTTTGAACTACTGTTTCCCTCCCCCCCAATCCCCTCCATCCCTTACAAACCATGGCCCTGATCTGACACACGCGTGCACACACGCACACTTAAGAGCGTTGCAATCTGCAAGTTATTAGTGCGCTGCGCTGGAGCCTGTCCAGTGGTTAGAAAATTTCCTGAAGCCTGGAATAACAGCAGTGGGTGCAAGTGCCATCGAACAGAAGTGACAATGAGGGGCAGTCCGGCCCGCCTGGCGAAACGCCCGGGCTGGAAAACCAGCTGAGATAGTCAGACGCAGGAAGATTGACGCGGTGCATCTGGGAAACGCTCAAAAAGTTGGGTTCTTGAAAAAATTACCTTCTGTGATCGTAAGACATCATCTGTTTTCCTACAGAGATTGTTTATAACAGGGTTTTCAAGCACTTGTCAAATAACCAGGAGTGAAGGAAACAGGCTAAAAATCTCTTACCGTTCAGCCGAGCCCCAGCGTAGTTGGAAAAAACCAAAAGCCTCGTTGCAGAGATTCGCAGCTTCCCAAGCCAAAGGGCGCCTGGGAGAGGGAGAAAAGGGAACTATTAGTCAAAAGTGACATGGCGAGTGCTCGCCGAGCGCGGGATGTAGGTTTGGGGAAGGTAGCGGCATGCTGGGGCGACGTGCAGAGTGGTGTCATTACGGGAGTCGCGAGGTGAAGTCATACCTAGTAACTGGCTTTTGTGTTGCTGTGCTTTTGTTACTGAGCTGTGATATCATGGGCAAAATATTATAAACATATCATGGCTATAGCTTGCTTGTGTAACAAAAGATCAGGAACTTTTATTAAGTTTGTTTTCCTTGTCATATTGTAAAAATTTATTATGTGTACTGTGTATATTAGAAACAGATTTGGGTAATTCTGTCTAAATGAAGTCATCCCAGCTATTTCCAGACTGTCTGTTTTTGGTTGTGAATAATTTTCATACATCAGATGGTTGTCATATTTAGTAGCTCTCTACATTTTAAACGGGACACATCCCGTTTTGAACTTCTATGGACTTTAGCCGCCTCTAAATTTTTTGGGCTATTTTTCTGATGCTGCCCAAGGCAGGGCAGAAGCTGGACCAGGTGCTGGAGGAGCCCCTGGCCTTTCTGCATCCAAACACCAGATTTCTAACACCAGTAGCAGTAGTTGTAGCTTTCCAGCAGCATGCGATGGGGAAGAGCCTGCCAGATACCTATTTCAGCTTGTCCCTTTGTGTTCACACTTTGCAACAAACATGTTAAAAAAAAAAAAAAGAAACCACTAAAGAAAAGGTACCATGTATAATAAATCTCCAATAAAAGAAATCTCTTCTCTCAAAGAATGCATAGGGGTTCACCCCCCACTTTAGCAGAGGTGTGAAAGAAATTAATGTTTAAATGTTTAATGCTTAAATTTAAATCATATACATATCTACATAGCAGTGAAGTTACGTGACTTTTTTATTCATTTAAATATTTATTTTTTTCAGTCCTCCAGGCAAAGTTTCTCTAGTCAGCGTGGGGAAGCTCTGGTTGTTCCTCGTGTGCCGGCCGAGCACGCTGAGCACTGGAGGAGTCTGCAGCGATGATCACAGAGCAGAATTTTTCCCTAAAACCATCAGCTTTGCCAGAAATACTTGAGTTACAGCAATTTGTTTAAAAAGAAAGGCGCGGGGGGGGTGGGGGTTGGGGGGTGTGGAGGCAAGAGGGAAAGAGAAACAGGCATTTTCATCTAGCTTTCTTTTAGTGGCGAGCAGCTGTTTGCCTCATGTGTTTAAATCTCCAGAGCTAATATTGAAGTTTCAGGGCAACAAGTGCAACATAACAGAGTAAGTAGAAACTAAAACCCAGGGAAACAATTGGAAATGCCGCTTGGATGTGGCTTCAGAGCTTGACAGTTTTACAGCTGTGTCGTCAGGTTGGCAAAATGTTTTGTAGTGTGTGCAAAGAGAAGGCTGTTGCGTTGCCGAAATGTTGGGTTTTTTTTTTTATTTTCCTGCTACGTGTAATCTGCCTTTTATAAATTACTGATCCATTGGAGGTGTAACATTAATGGAGCATAATCTCGAGCCATTGAAAGCCTGGAAAATTAAAGCAGACTGAAGGCACAAGAAAGAAATGTAGTTTGTGTCAGAATGAAGTTCGATGAAGCATGGAGAAGATGGAATAGATTATTAAATAAACTTTGAGGGGAGATGGAAAAGGCACTGAAATCTCTCATTTTGAAAGGAATTAGTTTACTTGATTATATGCAACTGTATCACACTCAGAAAAGTATAAGGCAAATGAAAGCAAAACAAAATTTAATTGAGCTATTATTTTGCAGACTTTGGCTCCGTTTCAGGCAGCCTAATCAAATTGCGCTTTGCTCAAATAACTAATGTTAAATGCAGTCTACCAACAGATGTTTAAACAGAGACTAATTGGAAAATCTGCATCCTGGGCTGAGCCCGTCTAGCCGAAAAAGTTTTGAAGTCGTGGTTTGAAGCTAGGTGGGAAGAGGACAGGAGGAGCTCAGGTAGTGCTGGGTGTCAGAGGGCAGCACATGGTACGTTCCCTTAGTGCCAGGAGGCAGCAGTGCCCGTGCTGGAGCCATGGAGGTTGCTGATGATGTAGCTTGGTACTGTCTGCCCATGGAAAGTTGTCCTTCATTGTGTCACGTCGTGGGAGTCGTGCTGCAGCTCCATAGCTCCAGCCACGTGTCAGCATGCATCAGGTATGCGGTGCGGTGGAGCACCCGGCTTGAGGGTGTTCTGAGTGGCACGTGAGGTTGTCAAATCTCAACACTTTCTGTCACTGTGGCATTTTGTACCTGATCCGGATTCAAACAATATGCTGCTGTGTTTCAAGCTGTATTAACCTGCATGGTGTATCTCAACATCTGCGCAGCCACATGGACCTCCTGGAGGGGTCACAGCATTGGGTTAAGTAGCTTTGGGACACATTTGTCTTGGGTTTAAGTGACAACCATCCGGGAAGTATTCTGGAGCCAAGGGGTCCCGCTGAGCTGGGTATAGCTTCCTACCTCAGGGTGTTCTTCCAGATCAGTTTTCTACACCAAAGTGACTCCAGTAGTACTGAGGGGATCAGTTCTCATTTGCCCAGTGGCAGTGATCACCCCCGCAGTGATTTCTCGATGGGATGTCTATTTTTGTGCCGTTTGCTGCTCATCAGGACTTTGGGAGGAGAAGTTACTCACAGTTTATGTCCTGGGCTCTGAACAGGGTCGGTTTGTGTTGTACAGGTGTGGTGCACGTTTCCACGTTTTCTGCAGAAAATTTACATCCCAAGGACTTTATTGTCCTCACGAATGGTATTCGGTGTGTTTAGACAGCTTTTGGAAGGAACTGGGGTTTTTTATCTATACAATCCTGAAGCAAAAGGCAGAAATTGGAAACACTAGTGAAAAATTTCCCACTTCATTGGCGAAAATAACTAAAAATCAGTACACGTGTTTTGGCTAACTCTTAATAGCTTGGATAAACTTCTGAAGCAAAGCTCCTGGGAGATGCTAACTGCTACCCTGGTCCATTGGTCCATAGCCACAGTGCAAATTTAGTCATTTTAATCTCGCTGGTTTTGCTTGGAAGAATAGATGCATAAAGACCTCTTTGTGGATCATCTGGCCCCGCTATCACTGGCTGTGTTATTAATTGATGAACCACCCAGCTCCATCCCAGTGTGAGCTCTCTTAGTGGCAACATGGGAACCTGTTGCCCGTGGCTGGATTGTGACCCATGCCTCTGTTTTGTGTGGTTCTCTTCATGGGATGGTTACTCTGGGGTAAGAGGGAGATGCAAGCAGAGGAGCCATCCCTAAAATGTGTTAGAGAGGCCTGTCTGGCTCTCCCAATGGTTTGTCCACGGTTGTCTCAGTGGATCCCCAAGTTAGTGCTGTTGTTTTACAGGCTTAATAGCCAGTATGGAATGGGGAACAGCCAATCTGTGTGTAAAAAAAAAAAAATCATAATGTGCACACACACATATATATATATATATTTCCAAATTTACCAATTGGAACCCTACAAAAGACAGATTATATTTTATGGCTTGTAAACAGCAGGGCAGATATTTCAGGAGAACTGCAGACAGCTGTAATTTTGTGAATGTGCACAAATTACTTGGAAAACAAATATTCTTCTGCCTACACAGCTGTATTCACAACCCTGGACCAGAATGCCTTTTGCATGATGCTCATGCCTGGTTCTGTGGAATATAATAGTGCTCAAATGAAGAAAATGTGATTTAAAAGCAGAGCCAGAATTAATACTCGCTGTGAATACCTGTATTACTGGCTGAGGTGTTGGCACGGGAATGGATAAACCACTTGAGGAAAAATGAGATCGAACCGAGGTGTTTATTCATCAAGAGCTGAATGCTCAGACATTTGTGGTGGAGGTGAATGTGCCTTTATCTCCCAGAGATGCCAGGGGCTGTCTATGCCATGCTATGGGGTCAGTAACAAATTTGGTTTGGTGGTTAAAGAGGTCTGTGGGGCTGCGTCTGGTCTCCCATGGGGAAAAGAGATACAGAAGTGTGGCGAGGGCTCCCCTGGGGCTGTGGGGCAGCATCCTTCCCGGCCCTATCCTTCCCAGTTTATCTGCACCCAGGTGGATTTGAAAACCACAGCTGAGCTGCCGTTCACGTCGTTTAATTTGCATGCTGGCGGTTCCTACTGTTTGTGCTTTTACCGTGCGATAAGGAATTTATACAGGAAAGTATGAATAACAAGAGAGAAGGCAAAGAAAATCCCCAAAAGTAAAAACAAGGCCAAGTGAGACAGAGTAACGCACAAGTTGGCAAGAGTCAAAGGCCTTGCATTGATTTTACTTTTAACTTTTGTGTTTATTCAAAGGCTGGGGATATAGGTTAACTTCCTTTGCTCAATATTTATTGCTACGTTACTTGTCTTAAACTGGAACAATGAGCACTTTGTTGATTGGGTTAAGAGATTGTCCCATTTTATTTGGTCTCCTGCATCTCTCTCTGTATCCGTAGGTTTTAAGCAGTTTATTTTAATTTCAGATTTCTAACCCTCCGCCGTGAATCACAGCTGTGCCACCAGCAGCAACACTTGAGGGACTATTGTTCGTCTTTTCAAAGTGGTGGGGAGCGCACAGCGGAGCCATTAGCGTCTCTGAAACCTGACCTTCCTTGATGATGGTACACCTTGCAGATTCGGAGCAGGATAAACATTTTAAAAGAGAGGGGAAATATCAGATAGGTTATTTTTCATCAGAAAAGGTCGTAGAAATACTCTGCGCAGGAATTTAAAAAAAAAAAAAGGAAAAAAAAAAACCAAACCCAAACCAAAACAGGAGGAAAAAAGCCATAATGGCAATAGTTACCTTTCGGTTTGACAGCCGTCAAAGCTGCTACCCAAATCAATTAATAGGAGAGTGAATGCCTCCTCGCTGTTAACCACGCCAACCCTTGAGCAGACAGTTGAGCGGAAAATCAGTAAAGTCACAGTGTAGTGAATGATGACTGTACTGATTTCACCCTAATTTAGCGATGGCGATGGTTTCGGTGCTGTTAGGAATGGCCCCGAGACCTGTCCTGGCCAGGCTCGCAGGCTGCTCCCGAAGCATCAGGGATTTCTCTCTGGAACAGGAGCATAAATATAATGCAGAATGTAGTCAAGATTTATTTTTAAATCATGTTGTCCACAAACTGGCACTACAAGGGAAGGTATGTTTATGACTTCCATTGCTGTTGCTTGGAAAGCATGCTCGTTTTGAGTCCTTCCCTCAGCCTTGCCTTACCCAGAAGAAAAACAAACCTATTTCTTCTGAGAGAGCCCAGCACTGGACACATCAGAGCAGCAGGGCCAGCTGCAAAATAGTGGTGGTGTTTTGTTGCTAATTCTGCAGGAGTGAGCGGAGGGGACCACCCTGTCTTGGGAAAAGGAAGGAGGGGGAAAAAAAAAAGGAGAGGAAAGAAAAACAAAAATGAAAAGGCCACTTTCAGTTTGTAACTTTGATTTTGCTGAAAAAACTCACAAAAAAAAAAAAGCAGCAAGCGACCTCACTGCTTGCACAGGATGCTCTAATAATTACTGGGGCAGTTTTTCCATCCCTGGTTGCTTTTGCCTCACACCTGTAAGAGGCCCGTTCTTTTGCTTCTGTGCTTTTGCCACCAAAAGTGCTTTTATTTGAAAACAGGAGGAAATTCAATTTCCTAACACGCCTCCCTGGCCAGGGCCGTTGTGGCGATCAAGCAGTTGCAGAGGGCTCACGTGTGAGCGGTTTGGGACGGAGCCGTTCGTGCGGGGCCATGCTGAGGTGTGGGAGTGGGAAGATAATTGTTGGTGTTCTTGTGGGGATCTGATTGACAGCTTATTGTCTGCAGGCGGTTGAGTAAGGAATAGGAAATGAGTTAAGTGTCGGGGATCTGGCAAGCTGCGGGCTCTCCTGATGGTGGCAAAGCACCCGGGGCTCCCAAACCAGCAGCCGCCCCCAATTCCCAGCACCCCCAAAAGGGATGTCCCTCAAGCAGCACCAAATGTGTGAGATGAGGCTGTGTCTCCTGTGCTGCTGCTTGGTCATCCGGGGTGCTCAGAGCAACCTCACCCCAGTTGTGTGGGGCTGACCCTGGTTTGCGTGTTCCTGCGATGTGTTTCCCACCCGTTAATGTGAGCTGCTGGATGCTCCACGGTCTGGGAGCAGAACAAGAGGAGGAGTCTTCTCCCCGGGCTTGATAGATTTGTTAACACGAGGTCTCCTTGGCAGTTTTACAGCATGGTGAGCTCTGGGACCAGTTAACGTGTGTTTTAAAGTTTTCATTATCCCACTTTTTTCTCCAGAGCAGTGCATGCCCTCGGGTCTGAGAGCCCATGAGAAGCCCGACGAGCAGCTAAACATGACAGAACCACATGTGCTAAAGATAGAAATGTTATTTTTTTTAAAAAGATGCTCCTCCCCTAAAATCTGACTGTGTTTTTTTAATCTCCTTCCCTATGTGCATTTGGAAAAAAATAAAAAGAATCCCAGCTTTGCGTTATTAGTGTAGGCTTCTGAGCCAGATTGTACTACAGAGCACACTGATGTGTCTTCCCCTGAGGTATGGAAAGATCTATGTGTGCTAAGCAGGTGTTTTTGTTTGTTTAATTGGAGCTGAGTTTAGCACAATATTACAGATAAATGAATTACACATGTTCAGTAATTCATAGATGTTTTGCTTAGGCACTTGTCTTCACAGCCCAGGTTCGTGGAGATAGCATGCTGGCAAACGTGGATGACGGTCTTTTAGAAGCTGAGGATGGCATGTACGTGAGGAGAGCCTCACGGCCCGTTGCTAAAACAGCAGGAACTATTTCGTCTTTGTTTAAATCGGAGCATTTTAAATTTAAATAGTATCCTGTTTTGACAAACAACGAAACCACAGGTCTGAAAAAGAAACGCGCAAGGCCTGTGTCAATAGTCGGTGGCATCTCTGGGCAGGAAGCTTCGGGGGTGACACACACTGGCGGTGTGACGGTGCTGGGGATGGAGAGACCTGGGAACCACCCGAAGAGCTCTGAGGCTTCTCCAGCATGCCGCACCCAGCGCAGCCGGTCACACGCACATTGCTTGGCAAGAAGACAACTGGTTTGCTTCTACCAGTAGTTCTTCTTTGTTGTTAGTCACTTTCTCCTACTATTTATGTATTTATTTTTAAAAAGCCCCTGGAGCCACCCTTGCCTCACAGAGGTGCTGTGGGTCATGGGTGCCTCCAGCCCTCCATCACCACCAGCAGATCTCACAGCAGTGGGGTGGGACCTGTAGATCCCAGCAAAGCCTTCCTGGTGGGAGCAGCATGAGCGATGTGCTTGGCCACGCTCTCCCCACCAAGGAGCACCAAGCGAGGGCCCACGGGGCAGCTCAGAGGTGCTGCCTTTGAAAGGACAAGCAAAACTGTCCGCTTCTTACAGCTTCCCTTCTGGTTTTGAGTAGTCCCAGCCCTTGGCCAGCTTCCAAATGGATAATTACGTTCGACTTACCCAAATTTCCTCTGCAGATTCAATTGTAAACTATTTTCTCGCTCTCTCCTGCAGTATTGTATATAACTGTGCTGCACAGCGTTAAACAACTGTCACGCGCAGCTCCAGAACCTGTTGAGTTTTGGGCACGGAAAGTTAAAGGCTGTATCAGAACTCATGGTGAACTTTAGAGAAAGTATTGTTTGTGCTTTTTCGGTTCATGGAGTACTTTGGAGCAAGCTTTTGGATTAAAGGTGTGGTCGGTGTGTGAGCTGCTGCTGCTAGCAGAAGGTTCTGGCACTTGAGGCTGGCTCTGACAAGTGACTTAGGGATGTCCTCTCTCAAGGATGTCCTCGCCTTCAAGGCTTCTGATGATTGAAATTAAGGCTGTTTAGCCCACATTCCTTATTCATCTAGGAGTTTGATAGTGCATCACCTCTAGAGCTACTGTGTATATTCCCTCCCTCCCACTGGTGGCAGCTTCTCACTAGCTTTCTGATGGATGCTTCCCCTCCACGGGCCATGGCACAAGGGTCTCGTATGGCAAGAGTGGCTTCCCTGCATTGGGAGGACACACCAGCAGCCCTTACCCACACAAAGCTGTGCCTAGCAAAGCCTGCATCCTTAGGATGTGATCCCGGCAGCAGGGCTCAGTGCAATAGCATGTCCTTCTAAAGGAAACCAAAGGCACGTGGGGAAGTGGTGCATGATCTGGGAAGTGCTCCTGCATCCTCCGGGTGAAACGGAGCCACCGCAGTAAATCACTGTTGAAAGTGAGTTGGAAGCTTTTAAAACGGGTATGTGTTTGAGGCTTTTCCTGCTGCACGTGTTGGTGTGGATTGTTCTGTAGGAGGATCCTGGGAATTAATGTGTGTCCAAACCGGTGGCAATCTCGGGAAGTTTGTGGCAGTGTAATCTATAAACTTTTAATTGCATATTTAGCTGAGTAAATAGCTTGAAATTTCTTTAAACTCTTTGTTCGCGAATGTATATTAAGAAGTGCCCATCCCACATGCACACACACACACCCTTTTCCTTCCTTCCTTGTTTTACACCCACTTCCAGCAAGGCTTTGGCTCGGGGCATCCTTCCTCATGCCGGGAGCTGTGGGCAGAGCTCCCCACAGGGCTGGCCCAGACAGGGGGGTCCAGTGGGTCACTGAGCCCCTCTGCTCTGCAATTGTCCCAGCATGTGTCTGGTTTCAGAGGATGATGCAGAAGCCGTTGACTACGCCTGGGTTTCCCACTTGACGTGCAACCCATTTGGGAGGCTGATTCTGCAGCTTCAAACACTTTAATGAGATGCAAATTGTTTGTGATGCTGCCTTATTAAATGTATTGTAATTTTAAAATCATTTGCTTGTTAATTGTATTTAAATAGCTGCCACTTAGACAAGCAGAAAGTTTCCATAAAGATAAATTGTTTTTTCTTTTTACTATGTATGAAAGCAGCCCCGATGACTTCCCGCGGCTGCTTTTATCCAGCTGCACTCTCCTCCTGGTCCTCACCCCCTCCCCCCAAGGAAGGAATAATCCCCCTGTTACCTTTTTTCTCCGAAACCACAGTCATACAGCAGAGCGGCTTGGGATGTTTGGAAAAGAGGTGTCTTGCTGTCCCCTCTGTGCAGGTAAGTCACATCAGCCTAGGTCAGATTTTGGGGCACATGAGATGTGGACGCTGCTGCCTCCGTGCAGATGGGATTTGAAAGGATCCCAACGATTTGGGGGATGCCCTTTGAAATTCCCAGACACCCCTAGACACACAGATGTCTATGTACGTCTGCTGTGCCGTGAGGCAAGGTCTCCCATCCTCAGCACCTTCACGGCTCCTCTGCACACTGAAACAAATGGCAAAGTTTCCCTTGGCTCTGGCTGAGCAGTATAAGGTCCCTGTTGACCTCATTTCGGCTTGGTTTTGATACTACATCGTTGCTAGCTTTGGCATGGAGCGAGCTACGTGTTGCCATTTGTATTTGAAATACCATCCCGGAAAATGAGAAATAATATTTCTGAATCACTTTGTTCACTCTCCTTGCACTGGCTGGAAGACCCCCACCCCACCAGCCCTCCTAACTCTTGTTTTCCAGCTCCTCCATGTTCAGCACTGGACCCTCATGTCAATTCTGCCTCTCTTTCCCCAGTGACGTTTCATATTCCCTTTGTTTTCTGTTTGTATCTTTGTTGTGTGGCAGGATCAGTAATAATAGTTAATAATTAGCAGCTCAATAGCACTCTGCACCTTCAAAGCAATTTTAGGCATTAAATCACTGCAGCTCAGCTGGCAATATTACAATATTGACTTGTTATTTCACCAGTGTCACAGAGGCAGCGAAAGCTGAATTTTTATGGAGGCCAAAATGGGGTCATTTTTTTTAAGAGTACAAAATTGGCAAAAAATAAAATTTTCTCCTAGGCTGACACTTTGTTTGCCAAATTTCAGCATAGAGCCAATTTTTAAAGCTGAGTAATAAACACCTGAAAAGTTCTGGTTTATAATGGCAGTGCTGAAAAGCCATTAAATGAATGGCTCCACTATAACACAAGGAAACCCTCTTAAACTGTCAAAAAAACCTGTAAAAGCTGGATGGAGGCTTAGCAATCGCTAGCCGCCTCGCCTTTGAGCCTGGAGCTGGGAGATGCAAAGTGAACCTGCGGGGACTGGCAGGGTAGATTGTTAGGGTTGTTTCCCTTCTCTGTGATGGGGAAATGGTCCTTCCCCAGCGATTTGGTGGAGCCAGGTGAGCATCCTGTCCTAGGTGAGCATCTCTCCAGGTCTTTCCAGCCACTGAGGGAGAGGGGAGGTAAGGAGGAGGTATGGAGATGGAGATGCAGGGGTGTAGAGAGCAGAATTTGGGACTAAGAGGAGGAATCGAGGGATGCAAGGTGGCAGAAGGGGTTTGGGAGGAAATGATCTGGGGGTGGTGGGAAGGAGCAGCACGTCAGGATGCAGCAGTAAGCATGACTCTGTGGGGGCGTACATGCGATCACAGTGACCTGGAGGGAGATGTGACCAGGAAAGTGGCAGCAGGAAGCCCCGCTGAAGCCCTGCTTGGCTTGTTTTCTCCTGGGCCTGAAGGAGAAAGAAAGGAAGAGCGACTCTTGTCCTTCTGCCTGTGGCTCACTGACACACATGGGTGCAAATGCTGCCTCCCAGACAAACAGCGTATGTGCAGAATGCCAAGAGCAAGGCATCCAAACCCCCTCCCATGGCCGCCTCAGACCCTCTCCCCTTCCCAGCACAGGGTCTGCTGGCAGAGGGTGCTGCTGTGGAGCCGAGCTGGAAGAGCAGCGTAGTAAAACCAGCAAATTGACCAGTAAAAGAAATCAGTAAATGAAGGGAACAGCTATTAATGTGCCAAGCCAAGATGTGTAATTATACCCTAGGACTTTTCCAAACTAATACGTGTTAAAGGTGTAAACCTATTAAAGGAGAGATTTTTCTGTACGGGGAACTTATGTAGATAGAAGGATTTACACTGTATTTTATTCTTGTATTATAAGGTATAAGGAACATTTCAGCAAATCCAGTCATTCCTATTATTACAATATCACATGTTTTTCATACCGTTTTATGCGGTTCTTCAAAAACTTTGGCACTAATTCTCTTTATATTGTTAAGAATTTTCTTTTAAAAACAGAATTCTTTTTCTCAAATGGTTAATTAGATTTTGAACTTCAAATACAGTACTTTTTTTTTTTTCTCCTCCCAAGAATAGGGGTGTTAGATCCATTGTGCTGGCCAAATTACAGTTTGGATAGTTACATTCTCTCTGCTTAATCACCCTGCAATTTCATTGGAGTGAAGGATTTGGTGCCTCAGGTGTCCTGAATTCCTCCAGAGCTCTGTATGGCAAAGTCGCTGCCACCATCCACCCCAGAAGTGGCTGCATTAAACAGCAGAGAATTCTCGTCTCCTTCCAGAGCATAAATAACAGTTTCACTCACCGAGATGGATTTTTGTACTATTCCTCCATTGTTACACTTGGCAGTGAGCTTGTGCTTTTCCAACCCAAGCAGCCCTGCCCCAAGTCTTCCGGCACATCGGAGGGGTTTCTTTTGTGATGGGAAGACACGTTTGTTCTAAGAGGCCCCAGACAAATTCCTTTATTTGCTTGCTCACCCTTCGCCGTGAAGGGTGCAGTGAAGGAGTGGGTCCTGGTTGCCCCACCACATCTTCTGATACCACTCAGCATCAGCTTTTTTTCTTGTGGCTTGGGAGGATGGGTAGAAAAGGGTTGGAATGAGAAGCAGATGCGTTTGGATAGGAAATCTCTGTGGGTCATAACCCTTGGTTGAAGACTGGAGCCCACTTTGCCTGGGGAAGGGAAGCAGGAGGGGAGGGCCCCATCCTTGCGTTCATTTTGGACCTTATTTGTTTGGGAAGAAGCGATAGATCATGGCATTGCGCTGTGAGGTGCCGGAGTGGAAGTACAAAGACAAACCCCAAAGCACACAGCGATCCCTGCTTAGCGCTGCACAAAGGACTCTGAGCCAGTCGGATGACCCCAAGGGATCCAAGAGCAAAGCCCTGTAGTGGGATGTTTGCTTAGCCGGCATGGCTGGCTGTTTCCCGACCATGTGAAACCAGACGTGCACCAGTGAAATGACTGACGTGGCCAAAGGCCAGGGGATGGCCATGCTGAAGTTGGCTCTCCTCCTGCCATGTGGCGTGCCAAGGGCTTCTCCTGACCATATGCCCCCATTCCTGTGGGGCTGAGGGGGGATGCTCCCGACCCAGCAGCAGTGCGAAGGAGGAGAAACAGCCTATGTACATCACAGGGTGGTGGTCGTGAGGGAGCCTCTCACACCGTGCCTAACTTCCAAAAAGCTTTTTATCTGTGTACAGGGGAACCCAGGACGGTAAGCTTGAGTAGCTCCTCCTGATAGTTCAGTGTTGCCTTGCAGCAAGCTTACCTCGCAAGTCTGGAGGTTTGTGTCGGAGAGCTGCTCTGTGCCCTCCTGCCTGCAGTAAGTCTTGGCTTTAGCACAGTTTGCTGGCTTTGTAAATCCCATCATTTGGCTGCTTTTTGGCATTTTGGAGGTGATTTGGTTCCTGGAGCTGTGTTGCTATTCCATTGCTTTAGCAGGACTAGGGAGATCCCGGTGCTGTTTTCGAATCCTTCCCCACGCAGCATTGGCAGCTTCTCTGTGCACTCCATGTGTACAGAGTTCACTGTTTTTCTTTCAAAACAGAGATGGGCAAAAGCTCTTCCCGTGGCTGCTGCCTTTAAACAAATTAAGTCTCTTTTGAGTGTTCGAGGAGAACTCAGAACTATGAGCCAGGTAAACATGCTGTATCACGGAACCTTGGGCACCACAGAAGTGAGGCGAGTGGCCCATTACTGCTAAGAAGGTGTTTTATTGAGACTACCCCAAGATGCATTCCCAGCAGAGCAAGCGAGGAGCGGTGAGACAGCTGGTGCTGGTACAGGTTATTCTCACAGGTGAAGCAGGAGCTGGAGCTTGGCCTACTGGGCCCACCTGCGTGTAAGCTGTGTGACAGGCTGCTGAGTGTTTAAATACAGGGCCCCATATTTAATCTGATAGATTTAAATCCAAATCTATGGCTGCACATGTGTGTGTGCAGGGTGTGTGTGCGTGTGTGTATAAGTTGTGGCATGGGGTATTTTAGAAAGGGATCCTTCGTGGTGGTTGTCAGGTGAGGAGAAGCATGAGGTCTCCTGGTGATAGAAGCCAGGAGAGGGCAGTGCATGTAACTGTGTTTCACACGGAGCCTTGAACTGGGGTGATGCACCCCAAAACACAAAGCTGGGGGCACTGGGGCTGCTCCAGCACAGATGCGGTAAGCAGGAGATGGTCTCTCTGGGGTAGCCAGGAGTTCACTGGTTAATACTTAACAGGCAAAAAAAAAAAAGTGTTTGATTGACGTTTGTTTTGTTGATGTTTCATTCTGTGGGGTTTTTTTCTTACCATGGCAACTTTAACATCATGACAAAACACCTACTTTTCCTCCCGGAGCCATCGCTGTTGTCATGCCTGGTAGGTTATTTTGGTAGACAGGGGTTGTTCTTTTCAAGTGGAGGTGTTGCCATCTCCTCCCAGATATCACCTCCAGTCTTTCCTGTCCCAAGAAGGTTTTTCTCTATGTGAACACCGTGTTTCAACCTGTGGCAAAGGGAAAAAAAAAACCCAAAACAAAAAAAAAAAAAAAAAGAGAAAAGAAAGAGTTTTAATGGAAACTGCAGCATTTCCTCTACTGTACGTGACATAAATGCTATCTCACGTAATTAAGGAAGGTAACCAAGAACAGTTAGTGGTGATTACCTTTCAATATATTGTGTACTTTGGGGCAGAAAAATAAATTATGAATAATGCCCGAGCATACTCAGAACAATTTGCACACTGTGCTGTGAGTGATGCAGACCTGCTGGTAGGAGAGTGCGCTAATAAATTTTACTTTGTGGCGGAAACAAGAGATTACAGTTTATTAGGAAAGGAGATGGCAATTTATTAAGATCAATCAAATATGAACGCCAAGCAAAAATGTTGCCCAACTTATTTATTTATCTGGAAGCATCGAGAGGGGGTGCAATTATATAAAATTTGTTGTTTACCTGTGATGTTTCATTCATTATTAATATTTTTATGTTTAGAGGGAACCATAATTTTGCTGAAATGTCTTCCATAACTCCTGCGCAATCGTATTCATAACTCACCTGAATGTTGACACATCCTGCTGTGTATATATAAATTAACTAGTAACACTGGCATTATAAAATGATGCATTAAATGAAGATGTGAATGGTAATTTAAAGCATGCCATGAAGTGAAATTTAAGCCATTGTACAAGACTGAGGGGATTTAAAGAGCCTTCCTCATGCAGAATTTGCAGGGGCAATAAGGAAAATGACAGTTTCACATCAAAAAAAAGAAGTGAAGAGCAACAGGGATGCAGGCTTTACTGAAATGTTAATTGCTTTGGCGTTCTGTTTTGCTAGGAACACTATCAGCCTAAAAAAATCACTTTTCTCCCTGAAGGTATTTTACAGGGAGGGCATTAGCTGAGGTTTATTAAAAAATGACCAAAACAAACAAACAAAAAATAACATTTGTTTTGTCCCTTTTTCTCAGCACTTTGTGGGCAGTAAGTTTCACTGTTTCCTGTTTAGTCAGTTGTTTTCCCCATTTGTTTTTGTAGGTCTTTCAAACAGCGACGAGGGAAAAATGAGGCATTCTCAAAACAGGAAAATGTGATATAACCCCACAAAAATGGGCCTGGGGATCCGGGAGTGGGAATAGTATCCGAGGCAGATTTTTTTCCCCCTCCCTCAGAACTGCAAACCACAGCTTGCTTGTAAACCAGCCGGTGTCTCTGGCCTATGTGCTGAGCAACATAGTCCAGCGCTCACCAGGCTTAGTGTTGGGCAGGCTCCTCTGTGCCATAGCAGCACTAGCACCCAACTTCACCAGAATGACTCCCCAGGGAGGGGATGCAGGATTCAGCCAGCTGCCAGAGAGCAGCTGTCAGACCCTGCCTGCCCAGGGGAACAACCCCGGGAGGAGAAGAGATTAATTTTGCTGCCTTACATGGAACTTGCCTTGTGTTGGGACTGGATATAAAATTTCCTGGTTTGGGGCAGGTTAACTCATTAGAGAAGGTTGTGGTATGTGGATGTCTTGTTAAATGGTTTCAAGTTGGAACGCAGGAAGTTCCGCACCAATATGCCCAAGAACCTCTTCACGGTGAGGGTGAGGGAGCCCTGGGACAGGCTGCCCAGCGGCGTGTGGAGTCTCCCTTCTCTGGAGATATTCAAGACCCATCTGGATGCCTACCTGTGGGACCTGTCCTAGGGACCCTGCTTTGGTAGCGGGGTTGGACATGGTGATATATGGAGGTCCCTTCCAATCCCTATGATTCCATGATTCTGTCTTTTCTTTCTTCCTCCCTTGCCCCGCAGGCAGCTGGGGCTTTTCAGTAGGCTTCTGCATGGAGAGGTACCTGCCGAAGCCTGTGAACCGAGTGTGTATGTAAAATAACAGGATAACAAAACCTTTTCTTCCACTGCATTCTTCTTCAT
Organism: Hypotaenidia okinawae; assembly: GCA_027925045.1. Classification (NCBI taxonomy): domain Eukaryota; kingdom Metazoa; phylum Chordata; class Aves; order Gruiformes; family Rallidae; genus Hypotaenidia; species Hypotaenidia okinawae. The sequence continues at coordinate 18,567,406 of BSDF01000011.1, read as the reverse complement.
CGTAATTCCTGAGCTGTTTCTCTGACTTGGACATGCTAGTATACTAGGGATGATTTTCACCTAGGTGTTGATGCCACCACTTGGTACGTATCAGCTCCCGGGGCACGTGGTGCAAGATAGCCACCTAGTCTGCCACACTCATTCCCTTTTTTTTTTTTAATTTGCTACTTTATGTGTTCAGTTTTAAACATCCCCTGTCTGATTGTCTCTGTCCGTGATGACTCTCTGTAATTGAATGGAATTAAAGTGGGAGTTTATGGTTCTTCTTGGTCTTTTAAAATATTTTGCTGGCTTAGAAATGCATTATATTTCATGGTGACCTTGCTTAACAAGTGCTACCATCTCTGTTACTGAGGGAATAGACTGAAGTTTTTAGCCCACAGCAGATGTTGGCTGAGCTTGCAGGTATGAAGCTTTTATATGAAAGGGTATAAAATGCTTTTAAAAATACGGCTTTGCAGGTTCTGTGTCCAGCGCTTGGTGCTTAGCCAGCACCTTTCATTTTCAGTGTTTTGCAAATATTGGTTTGCAGAAGATCCTGAAATGAGTAGCATTAGTCCCATTTTGCAGATGAGGATACAGAGATGCTGAGGCCGTTGACCACCTTTGAAATGATGGGTGTGAGATGTGATAGCCATTAAAAGCAATAAATAAAAGCAACCAACAGGATTTCTAGGTGATTTACCTGGGGCTGGGGAGCATTGTCAGTGCCAGAGCCAGCACTGTGCTTTTGCTTTGCGTGTAGCTTTCAGCCTTGTGCTTGCATCGCCACGCTGTGCTGCTCCTGCACCCCTAGAAAGAAATAGTGGTTTTATAGAGTTTCCTTTTTTTATAAGTAGTGGTGAGACAGAGCTTGGTCCAGAGGCACGTGATGAGGACATGAGGAGGGCACTGGTCTTCTGTTGAGCTGTGTGTCCCTGGATATGGTTGTATTAGAAAATGAAGATGTGACTTCCTAGGTTTGAAGGTCGTGTCTGTGTGAGAAGTTTGTGCGTAGGAAGACAAGATGGATCACAACATTTCTGAACTGGGGTCTGTGCATCCCATGACTGCCTGCAGGGACTGCCAAGGTGCGCAGCCCCCTGCGTGTTCCAGCTGCAGAGTTAGTAGGGGTGTGTTAAATGTATGGGGCTCTTCTCTTCTACCGATGCTGCTTTGCCATCGGTGCAGCTGGGGATGCTGCCACAGCGAATGCAGCTGGGAGTAAGACGAGGTGGTCATCAAGAGGAGCTGTTGGAAAGTTGACACCTGTGTACTCTGTAATATATTTCCCAAAGCAGTCAGAGTTCCTCGAGATTACTTTGAAGTCTGGGACAGGAAGGATTCTTTTAAGTGCAGGCAATAATTATTACTAGCTCATCGCATGCATTACCAGTTTGTATTATTGTGTAGCGTCCGGTGTGTTGGGGGTGTGTGTGTATTTATTTCCTTAACTTTGCATCTGTACAATACTTCCCAATACCAGCTCTTCCCGTGCCCTTTATGTGCTGACCCGCTCGGTGCGTGCATGCCCCTTTAAGAGGCAGGCGCTTTGATTCATGTAGGCTGTTTCTGGCAGATTTAGGGTCTTGCAAAAGATGCCCTTAGTCCCTTATTAAATATTCATAAGAGGGTGGGGTCACATTTTTGTGACCTGAAAAAAATCCCATTAATAAATTTGTTATCTGACATGAAAACACTTTAGGGTGGATAGCAATCCGTATCACATCCCATTTAACATCAGATCACAAGTTGTCAGTAAATTGGGTCTTTTGTCTTTGCTTCTTGTGAGGTTCTTTAGCAGCATAACTAATGGGGCTATTGTCTACCAGCCCTCGACTCCTGCAAAGAAAGTGCGGTTCTGCCTGGGAACGGTGTCAGGGCAGCTTCTGTCTGTGCAGTCACTGCCATGGGAAGTAGCTATCGGCATCGGGTTTGTCTTCAGAAACTACGTGAAACTGTGGAAGAATAAATTTGGCACAGCGGGAGAGGTTTAGTAAATGTTGCTGCCCAGGACGAAGTGGAGAGTAGCTTTTTGGGCAGGAGAAAATAGGTTACCGGGGCTGTGGCAGTGCTGCACGCCGGCGGGATTGTGTTTGTGTGCCGAGTTCTGGGGGGGCCGCAGGAAAGTACTGCTTTGAGCTTGCCCACGTGAGAGCTGGAGGAAGCTTGTTCTGAGTGACGTGAAACCGCTAACACCGCTTTTACAGAGATGCCACAGACCCAAACACAGCGGTTTGCTTCCTCTAAACTTGAGGGCTTGCCTGTCTTAAAAACAGGTAGTGGTGAGTTCCACAGGTCGGGTACTGGCTTGAGTTGTCAGAGGAGGAGCCACTGTCCTGGGATGTCTGAGCATCCCACCTCCTACTTTGGGGTATCTGAGCATCCCACGTCCTGCTTTGGTGTGTCTGAGCATCCCACCTCCTGTCCCAGGTTCTTCAAGCATCCCGCTACTGTTCTGTGATGACAATCCCCCTCTGCTTTGGGAAGGAAGGAAAATGTTCCCGTTCACAGGCTGGGTCTGTTTTGGTGCAAAATCCTGTTAAGAGGCTCCTTGAGGTTATTTTTTTAATGATCATTGTTGTTTTCCGATACGGCAGTCGTGAGCTTTCAGGGGCAGGACTGCTAGGGAAGGCGAAAGGGGAGTCGAAGCCACTTTTCCCGGGAGAAGGGAAAGTTGCTGCGGAAGGAGGGGCAGATGCAGTGTGCCCTAAGCGGCTGCCGGGAGCATTGTGCTCGCTGACACTTCCCCCCACCCCCTCCATCCCTGCTGCTGGCACCCACTCCCCGCAAGAGAGATTTATTTCGGGCGGGGGGGGAGCGGGGACCACGGCGGGGCGTGAGGGCGGCTTTTAAACAGTTTCCCGACGGGAGTGAAGAGCGGGTTGCGGCGGGGACGGGCTGCCGCCCGGAGCGGCTGGCAGGTCAGAGGGCGCGGAGGGGGCAGCGCGGTGCCCGCTGCGGGAGGAGGCGGTGGCGGCGGCGGAGGGCCGGGCCCGCGGGGCGCCCCGTTCCGGGGCGGGGTGTGCGCGGCGGCGCAGGGCGGGGCCGCGCGGGTGGCGGCGCGCCGCGGCAGCCCGCGAGCAGCGCGCCCCGCCACTCCGCCCGCACCCGCGGAGGCTCCGCACCGCACCGCTCCGCCGGCCCGCTCCATGGCCCGGCGCGCCGCCCGCCGCCCGCCGCCGCCCAGGTGGGTGCCTCGAGGGGAGGCGGGGGGAGGAGGAGGAGGAGGAGGAGGAGGAGGGTGCGGGCGGGTGGGCCCGCTCCCGAACTGGTGGAAAGAGCCCGGAGGAGCGGAGCGATGCTCCAGCCCGCACTCCCCGCGGCCGGGTCCGAGTTCTCCAGCCGGTTCCGCCGCGGGGGAGAGGAGGAGAGGTACGGTGTGCGCGCCTCGCAACTTGCCGAAGGTTTTACAAAGTGGCTCGGCGCGTTTCGGGTCCTGCCTGCCTTTTGTTCTGACAGCTCGGGTGCGCGGAGCTGCCCCGGCAGCTTGTACTTGGGTGCCGTAGTTTGGGAGAAGAGCGAGGGAGGAGGGAAAGTGCCCAGAGCCGGGTAGAATACTTGGTAGGGTTTAAACATCGGGAGCCGGGACCGCTGAAGGGATTGGCCGCTCACTTTACCCGGGGGGGGTGGGGGGGATGTGGGATGGAAATGAAGTGAGCGAGGTTTTGGTTTTGACATCGAGCGGTGCCCTGAGCCCCGGTGAAATAAATGTAACGGGATCTAAACGTGGCGGAGAGAAGTGTCAACCCTGCGAGCCAGCGTTCGAGGGCAAGTGAGATGGTTTTTCGAGGGTGGTGGGGAGGAGGGAACCCTTAGGAAGTGGGTGGTAAGTTTAGAGCAAAGTGCATATAGACTCTTCCTCTTTAGAATTAACTCCTTCGAGGCCAGCCTGCCGTACGGAAGGCAAAGAGAGGGGTTCCCACTCATGCCGGTGGTAGAGAGAAGCCACTTGAGAAGGCGCCGCAGCCGTCGCGGTGCATGTGCCGGCCTTCGAAGCGCTACCGTTCTGTATTTTTAAATAAAAACAAGTTTGGTGGTGGCAGGAAATGTGAATCATTCGGGGTGACTAAGATCTGTTTATGAGAACGAAATGGTCGGATTTATGCTGGCGATGGGTGTTGAATTGCTAACTATAATAAATCGCTAAAGTTTATATCTAATAAAAAGTGACGTATGCAGGCTAGTTTCCCTTTTGTAAATAGAAGTTAAAATCTTTTTTTTTCATTTGGGTGAAAGCTCATTTTCATACCCGATGCTCCCGGGCCCAATCCTGCAACGACTTGTCTGTGTGCGATGGCTACAGCAGGAGAGGAGGCTCTTCTCTCCATCTCCCTCCCCCTGAAGCAGTAAGCCCTCAGCCTGATAAATTACTGTCAGCCAGATCGTTGCCTCCTCCCCCCCCCCAAGTCCCATACACGTGTTTGCTGCGCGTAGCTTTCAGGCACCTTACACATCTTTAGGTGAAGTTAAGAAGTGTTTGCTTCTCGCTCCTTCAAAAGTCACGGCTGAACCACGCGTTTGCGAGCACATCGTCGGGGCATGCTGCTGCAGGGTGAAGAAATGGCTTTTGTTGACTGTGTTGTTTGTTGCAGTAGCAGACTAGGAAGTGTCTAAGAGCAGGCACCCTCCTCGCAGCCAGCGGGAAAATCTGCTGTCAGAGGGGCTTTTGGTGATCTCCTGTGACTGCTTCCAAAAAAAAACCTCATTGATAAGGCTGCTGAGATGAAACCCAAATCCTGCCTAAACAGAGTAGCTGCCTTGGCCTAGACGGTGATAGAGCTGAACCGCAAACTGATTGGTCTGACACTTTATAATCAAAGTTGATTTATTGTTCATTAGTAGTGCATTAGCCCTTTCAGGCAAGACAGTTATTTGTGTAGTGGCCTGTCAAACAAAAGACCGCTAGCACCTGTCATTTCTAAACCATGAGATAAGCAAGCAGATATTAAGATAACGCAAACAGAAATACGCTGGAATGAGGCAAAGTTCTAGCAGTTTCCCTGTAAGAAATACCATTTTATTTACCCTGCTCGTGTTTGGCACGCAGAGGAATTGGACTGTGTAGAGGGAAGGTGTTCTCCTGCACCGGGACCATCGGGAGGAGAAGGTGTTGGGGATGAGCTGGGCATGTGTGGCGTGTGGCTTTAGGGCACTTCTGAGGTGGGGAGGCAGCTGGGGCAGATAACAGCTTGGGAACAAGCCGGCTGCCGATACGGAAGATGCGAATGCTGTTTTGTAGCCTTGATTTAATTTTGTTTGATTTTTGGGTTTAGTGTGAGAGCAAGATTGAGGCGCTTCTTGTGTTTTGTCCCCGACTCCTTCCTTCTCTTCCCAATGGACAGATGTCATGAAATGTTGCTCTTACTGGCAGGGGTTAATTATATGAAAACTTGATGACATCACGGCAGAGCTGTGAGAATGTCAAAATACATCTGCTGCCATATTCAGACATACTGCTTTCCCTCTTCTCCCCCTATATCAGCTCCCCTCCCCTTCTCAAAAGGGAATGATCTCATGACATAAAACAGAAAACAACACAAGTGTCAAAAGAAAACAAAATTAGTGAACTTTTGTCTGCCACCATAGAAACGAGGATTAACTTATGTTATTCCAGAGCATGGAATGGAGACTATCTGCATGAGGATATATAGTGTATTGTCTTCTGTGAATTTTCATTTGACAGGGATTTTGGAGGCTGTGATCTTAATTAAATCTCAACTGACTCAAATAATGCATCTAAAGGCATGCAGTGTTGCGTAACCTTGCTGAGTTGGTAAACCATAAATCATCAGAAAGCTTATGATAGGAAGGGCTGCTTTGAAATATATTTTTTTTCGTTGTTTGCTACAGTTGGCTTGTTTTTTTGGGGCTTGTTTAACATCCACCCTACCGTGCTGTACCACCAGGCCCTCTTTTTTTTTTTTTCAAGGATAATTTTTTTTTTTTTTTTTTTTTTGAAATAAAAGATAAGCTCCCAGACATGCTCTGACCAGTCCCTCAGCTGAACTAAGGAGAAGTCACAAATATAATGGGATTGATGGGGAAACAATAAAATCCCAGCGCTGGCTGGCTGGGAATCCCGGGGCTTGTAGGAAGAAGGTGTGGATGCCTCGCGTTGCTCTGCTGCTGGATGAGCCCTCTGCACATGTTAAAAGTGTAACTCTGCCCAGTTTATGCTGGGGTGTAAATAGTTATCAGGCACCGCTGTGGAGTTGGAATGCTTCGCCCCTGGGTTGTAACGGGTCGCAGATGGATCATTGCACTAATGGCCGGTGGGCTCTGACGTCTGGGCGGGTTGGGTTGGTTTTGGTTGTGTGCAGGGAAGAAGACGACTGCAACAGTTGCGTGGGGAAGGTTAGAGGGGATGTTTAGGTGTTAAAAGTGATGTAGGGCAGTCAGAGAGATTTCTTCTGCAGCGTTCCAACCTGGCAGGGCTTGAGTACCGGTGCTGCTTGAGAGTCATCTTGTTTTTAAAATACTGAAGCTAAACAAATTACTAGTTGGGTGTAAAATGCTGTAGCGCCCATGTTTGTGCTTGCATGCCCTGGGCAGCTGAAGGAAAGGTAAGAGGAGAAGGATTTTTGCATTCAGAAGTTCAAGGAGTTGCAAAGCCCTTGTGCTTTTCTTGCTGTCTTCTTAGTCGTTTTTTGAGCTGCTTGTAGACAAACCTGTGCTGGAAGGGCACAGCACTTGGACTGACGTTAGGAGCATGTTTCCCGGTAGCCAGATAACTTGGTGATGTTGTTTTCTCCCCTTTTTTGCTAGGGAAAAGCGGTAGCAGGGGGAGTTCTATCAACACCTGCAAAACTAGATTGTGGGAAAGTCCTGACACCATAAGCTAAATTTGTTATTGTTTGGTGAAAGGCTTGGCTGGTTTTGAGCAGTTCGTTTGTTTTATTGAAAGCAGAACTGCATTACTGGAAACTACTTTGCTTTAGTTCGGTTAAAATGTTCTGTACTTTTTTGTTTTTATAAGGTGCTTAACTTGCTCAGCTTCGCTTTCCAGTTACAAGGAAAGGGGAAGGTGGGGTGGAAATACATCATGCTCTCATCTGCAGATCGAAAGTGGCCGTGTAGGGATTGGGGAGAGAGGTAGTGCTGGCAAGTAGCTATCTCTTCCCCAGCCTTTTTTTTTTTAATTTTTTTACCCTTTCCAGCACAGTTTCCTCTGCTAGCAGGAGGATATGTAGCTTGTGCTGAAGTTGAATGAATGTTAGAAAACCCAGCCTGGATATTGAACAAATAAGCGGAATTGCTAATTGCTCAATGCACTAGTTTCGGACGGATTTGCCTTCATTGATTAGGTAAGATGCTCTGTTATTTGGGAGGGGCGACACCCCCTCCTCCCCAAACTGACAACGGGTTTTAATTTTTAAGCTTTATCTTGCCCTTAAATCTGAAACATCATTGTTCAAATAACTGAGAACAAGGTAAACCAACAACATCAAAAAGGTCGGCTTCTGTGATTTCTCAAGGGCTTGTTATTTTGTACTTTCCAATTCTATTTGATGTCTTGACAAAACAAGATGACACAAGGGAGAATACATTAAATTTTGATTTTCATCTAACCTGTTACAGTAGTGGCAGCTTAATTTCTTTTACTTTTTACCGAGGATGGCTTTTTGTACAATTACTCTAATTGCTACGCCACTTTATGAGAAGGTTTCTTTACGGGTTTCCCATTTGCCTTGATTTTGTGAGGCATTTTTTTGAACGTGCTTTGACCTTTAACACGGCGAGCTCGCTGGTTGGAGTGTGTCTTCATTAGAAGTGAATCAGTGAATGGCAAGATTGTCAAAGAAGCAACTGATGTTTTCTCATTAGAATCTAATTTGCACCGTTGTGCTTAGCTGTGATGTTCAGCTGTAGGTGTCTGCCATAGGTGTGAAAAACTGCACATTTTAAGCAAATAAAGTTTACAACTGTTATGAAGGCTACGGTCGGAACCAGAGTGGCGAAGCCTAGCTGAGTGTTTCAGCAGGGCTCTGCTCTGTTTGGGAAATAAACAGCAGGATTTCACCAGGTGAATATTTTTTTTTTTTTTTTTTTTTCCCAAGACCTCAACCCCTTTTTATTCAGCTGGCCAGGATGATAAGACGTCGTCTCAAACACCCCAAGTTTGAAAAGCAGGCAGCTATGGGTTCGACTCTTGTAGGAGAGTGGAGAGAGGGCTCATCCTGCCCTGGAAATCTGTCGGGAGTTGTAGTTCTGCTTTAAAAAATCTGCCATGGGAGGAGGGGGGAATATGGGGGAACAACACCAGGAGTCCCTCTGTATAACACTTCCTTTTTGCTCACATGAAATTCTGGGCATATTAAATGTTGCCGGTTCAATCAGAGTCTTTTATTATTTAATTAAGCTCTCCTTAATGTATTAATGAATTAATACACAAATGTAAGGAGTCTGACATGATGATCAGTCTCAGTATATTAAGGGTGTTGGGGAGAGAGAGGGTTTTCAAGGGCTTTAGGGGTATTTTGGATGTTTCTAAGCAGGATTGCTTTGGGTTTATTTGAGGCTTTTTTGGCAGAATATGTTGATCTAACATTTCCTTTCCTAAACTCTGGAAAAAAATACGGGTGGATATATTTATTATTTTTTTTTCATTTAAACTGAATCATTATAAAATAACACCTCTGCTCAAAACCACGTACAGCAGGTTATAATTTTTCCTTTCGTGCTGGAGCGGGGAAACAAAACCGATAACTTTATAAAATGTGAAAAATTATGATGGTAATCTCGAGGTTGAAATCTCACTCAGGTTATTAAATGAGATTTGGTAGTGTGTGTTCCGGTTTAGTCTCTATTTGACAAATGTTAGATGCAGAAAGGATTTAATTTATGTAAACTTTATATTTTTATGCAAATTAAATGGGTATTTATTATAGCAGAAACAATTATCCCAGCACTTAGTGAGAAACCTGGTATGCATGAGAAGTGGTAGATAAGATCAGATGTTTCATCTGTAAACAAATACGAAAATATTCCCATTTTTCCTCAGCTAGAGGAGAATAGAGAAGACAGCAGACATCACGACATGCCGGGGAATGTCAGCATAGCCCAGGGTACTGCCTTCCTTGGGTCAGGGGGAGATCTTCCCTCCTGATAAAACACAACAAACAAAATTATAATAATAAAATGCTAATTTAATTTTAAAGAGGGCTTCCCCCCGCCCCTGTTCTTTTAACAGGGAGTTGTATTGTTACAGAGAGAACAGTTATGCTAATGCCAGACTACTTAGCTGATTTTACGTTAATACAATAAACGTTACCTGTCTTAATGCCTTGTACTGTATTACAACAAAATAACGAAGCCTAAAAGCAAGATTCCATTTCACATCATGAAACAGTGTCGCAGTTTCCGCGTGAATAATTCTAACCGGCATTTTGTTGTTGTTGTTGTCGTCGTTATTTTGGAGGATGAAATATTAAGGTCAGAAATGTTCTAGTCTCAGGATGGCAGCAGGTCCTGCCTTCAGCACTTCGTACTCTGCTGGGCTCTGCTCCGGCTTGTGGCATCGTGCTGCTCTGTTTGCTAGCGTGTCAGTGGTTTTTCTTCTCCTCTGGCAGGAGCCAAGCTGTCTTGCATTGGTTTTGCCTGAGATTTTATTTTATTTTTTTACCATTTCAAATGTAATTTACATAATACCTTTCTAATAAGACAGTTCAGTTAATTTTTCTTTTTTGCCTAGCCGTATCTATTTCTATTTGTAGCCCCCCCCCCCTTTTTTTTTTTCATCCATTCCTCAGCTCCTTGCTGTCTCTGTGCTCAGCTATGTTTTGCTCCATTTAACTTTTATCACAAAATCTTTAACCGAAGAATTGCTGTTTGGAAATCCAAGGTGCCTGCTATGAGGTCCTACTGAAATCAAGTTTGAGCCTACATGGCAGGAGAAAAGGATTTTCTGGCAGGGTTATTCTTGGTGAATTAAGGAAATCCTCCCCATCTTCCATGCATGCCTGCTAACAGTTAACAGGACCACAACCATATCCGACACCGGAGACACGCTGTGTGAAAATGGCTTTTTAAAATTTTTATTATTATTTTTTTTTCCCCACTTCCTACAAGATTAAACTACTTGAAATTATTTAGCTAGTATTTAATTATATAAATATCAGTGAAAATGGGGGAATGGAGATGATTAAATGGGACTAAATCATTTTCATCCCCGTGACCCTTGTCTGGGTTGTATGGAGGAGTGACAAATGCATCCCTGCTGTAACTCCCTGGTGAAGTTAGAGGTGAACTTGGCCCAACTTTGGGGAAGTTTTTCCCTTGGTGGGGCTTGCTGTTTGCGGAGAAATTGGGGGAAGTGGAGGGAACTGCGGGGATCCGGAGGGACTTTGGGGGCTGCGGAGAGACCTGCAGGCAGAACCCTGGGAGAAACAGTGTCTGAAGACAATTGTGAGTATTAAAGACATTTTTTGCCGTTGATGGTATTAACATGTCAGCAGGTCTATACTAGCACAGCTCCCAAAGCCAAATCGCAGCTGTATTTTTACCTTTGCTGCCAGGTTTACATGCAGCTGGGTATCTACCACACCCTATTGTTATCAGTCAACAATACCCAAAGTAGTTCATTAATCCTATCAATAACAACAATCGTGTTCCGTGTGGAAAATAGAAATAAACAACTTAGGAAAAAAAAAGAAAAGATTAATTTGTGCTCCGCATGCTAACTTAGCATTCTTTAAATATATCTGCCAGTAGTTTAATTTGAACTTAACTCCCTGAAGGCAGTAAGACAGAATTATTTTAGCTCTTCATAAACTGCCTTCTGTGATTCATTGTTAACTCATAAAACACGCTCATTTTCATGTACTTAAACAGTTAAGCCATTTTTAAAGTTGGTTTGTAATTTTTTCTGGCAACACATTTAAGTTGACATCTAAGAGATAGAAATCTAAAATTAATTTATAGCCCCCTCCCCCCCCCCCCCCCGTTCAGGTTTCATTTACTGTCGGACAAAATATCAGAAATAAATATTTTTTATCTAATGTAATGTAAAGTATATTGCACAGTATCTAAAATAAAGTTTAGTTGTGACTGAATACACTCAAAAAGGGACCCATAAATATTAGAGAGCTGTAGTTAAGAACTTACATGACTGTTTTAAATACTATTGATTTAAACCACTGGCTAGATTTTATGAATCAAAGTGTAATTTCCAAGCTTTGGCTATATTTCTCATTGCTAAAGCACTCTCTCTTGTGTGCCTTTAGCAGCTTTCCAGACATTCAGCACGGGATTAAATGATAGTAGTTACAATGATCAATAGGTTAAGACCGGTACAATCACTCTTACCGCTAATGACCTCGGTAGTAATGGGTAATAAAGTGTGGGTTATAATAGCCTATTGCTGGTGCTGCATGCCCTTTGATTCCTGGTATTACTAGGGACTAGCTACATGGAAAAGTTGGACGTCGGGAGTTGAGAGTGGATAGATAGACCATCATTCTTAACTATTTAAACTCCTCAACCCCTATGTGTGTCCACGCTTGTCCCAGATGTGTGTGTCATTTTTAACAGGGTAGTTTCTGGTTTGTTTTGAGTTTGTTTGCAAAAGGTTTCTGTAAGTTGCTTTCGTGAGCCGCTGAAGCACAGACTTTGGCTTAAAGGCGCCTGTTGGCCGTGTTTATAAATGGAAGGCAGGACCTTCTTCAGAGGTGCAGATGTGGTGTGAAAACGTGGTTTCAGATGGTAAAATGGAGTTGAGCAGATCAATGCAAACTTGTACTCCTAGATGTGCCATTTACATATATATATATATATATATACACGCACACATCTATGTATGTGTGTGTGTATATATATATATATAAGTGATTTTTTTTTTCTTGGTAGTTAAGTGCTTCTGTTCTAGCAGAGAGAGTGGAGCTAGGAGATTCTTCACCGGAAGGTACATGGCCAGTTTTCAAAGGTAGGGCCAAATCCTTAGATTTATCTCAAGATAAACATTAAAAAAAAAAAAAAGCCGTGGAAGTGAATGGGAGTTGTCTCTGCATAGCTGACAGCAGAATGTGGCCCTTCGTATTAATCACTGATGTGTAGGGTTTACAGCACCCCACCCTATTCCTGTCTGCATCCCCACTTGTCGTCATAAATCTGACTGAAGAGTATTTGTGTTGTCTGTCTTCCAAGAAGGGCACAGAAAACATACTTAAACATGCTTCCTCTTCTGTTTGCTCAGTCCAACTTCAATGAAAGGTAGTACAAACCCCAGGGTAAAGTAAACTTCTCTGGGGATGAGAATAATGAAGGTGAGTCATGCTTTGGGGCAAAGATGGTGACGGCAGTATTTAATTAAATAATTTTCTACTCCCAGAAAAGTTTTTAAAAGACTCCAGATTAAGATATTTGGAATTAATGGGATTACCCATCCCCATGACTCAGTGTCCTTGGAGTTGGTCCTGCATGGTCAGGTGGTGGCATGGGCACAGTGGCCCGTGGCTTTTCTTATAGGCACAGGCAAGCAACGCTGGCCATGGGCCAGTGGCCAGTGGCTTCAGTGGAATTGGTGTTTGACCCGTAATTAAATCCCCATTTGCCTGTGTTCACACCTGCCTGGACCACATTAGATACGTGGGAGTGTGCTGGATGTCGGAGACATGTGAGCCTTTGCTAGGCTTCGCTCAGGAAAAGGTTTTCCAGGCGGTGTCTGGCCCTGGCACACAACATGTACACAACAACACGGGGAGATGTGTGGTGTACAGGCATCTGACCTTCAGGAACCATTTTTAGTTCATCAAAATTAGTGATGCTGAGAAATCAGGACATCAGTGCATAATGACTGTGAAATTAGGAATGAGAGCTTGCTATGCAAATGACAGGACAAATCATGTGAAAAAGTCAAGATAAACTGCATATTAAGACATTATGTTACATAAAATTAATACTGCATTTCTCTCCTGCTTACTACTACACTGGAAGATATTCTTTTTTAAACTCCTTTATCTTCTGATCAGCTATTGTCTGCTGATTTTTTAAAAAGTGGTGCACGGAAAAAGTGCTAAACATATTATTACCTTTTATTGTAATACATGAGATGACAGGAGATCCTTTTTAGCAAAGTATATCCTTTACTGCTTTTAGTTTTGTGCTGTCACGTATTTGATTTGAAACTATAGAAAAGTAAGGTGCTTAAATATTACTGTTAGAACTCATAGGGGTTTTGTCTTTTCCTCTATTGTTTCTCCTCCTCCCCCCCCTTCTTTTCCTTTTTTGGGGTGGAAGGTAGAGGGGTGGGTTTCTAGGGAAATAGTCTTCTTGCATTACTAGGACTGACAAAATGGTTCTCATGTAGTCTGCAAATTAAACACAAGTGCAGTGATTATTTTGAATAGCTAAATTACATTCTAGAAAGCTTGCAGAATTCATAGCATTGTCATTAGGTATCCGCTTGAATACAATTTGTGTAACCTTGGCCAAGACAGCCTGTCATTTTAATGTCAGTGTTTTATCTGAACAAGACATCATCCTTTCAGATACAGTGTACAGGTTCCTTGCAAAGATGCCCGTGCAGAAACGTGTTAACAGTTGCAAATATGAAATGCTATCAAGTTCATCACTGTAGCTGTTTGTCACTGAAATGTCATGGAAAGCGGCTTTTAATGGTATCTCACATAATGTGAAAGAATTGAAGACATCTGTATGCTGGGTGAATATGGAATGGTAAAGACATCGTGGTAGGGCCTTTCTGTTCAAATTGCATAGGAGTCTAGTGCTGTTATTCACATCACTGAGCCTTCCTTCAATTTCCTTAAAAACCTGTCGTAATAGGGTCTAGATCCCATCAGCGCAGGATACTTGGCGGTTGGGTTTCTGTATGGAAGGCAAGGGCTTTCTGGAAGGAAAGGACCTGCTTGACAGTTTCTTGTAAAAGTAAATAAATCTGAACAGGGTTTACCATATCGCTTGCTTTCAAGGATCTTCAACACAAGGATGTTTTGCGAAAGGGAATTTTAGTTGCCAGGATGGTGTGGCCAGTACCTTGTACAGCCCACCACAGCAGGCAAAGGACTGTCTCCTTCAGTACCCTCAATGCCAGGCGTGGGCTTCCCTGGCTTGGGGGTGGCGGGTGGCATGGTGGAGCTGCAGTGATGCGCCCTGACCCCTTCTTTGCTCTTCTCTTGTGCTGCAGGTTCCAGTGTCGGTGGCTATGATGACACCTCAAGTGATCACTCCCCAGCAAATGCAGCAGATCCTCCAGCAACAAGTGCTAACTCCCCAGCAACTCCAAGTCCTGCTCCAACAGCAGCAGGCACTCATGCTTCAACAGGTAAATGTTTCCTTAACAGCTGCTTTGGTGGCTCCTACAGATACTGGAGAGCTTTGGCCCCCGGAACGTTCCCAGGGAATGAGGCTGTGCCTGCATCTTGGGTCTGTACCTTGGAGCAGCCGTGCTCGGAGATGAACTGACTGCTCTTTTGTTTTTAATTCTAGAAATAGCTACTGGAAACAAATCCAGGGAGCAGTGCTAGGAGTGTTTCCAAGATCAGCTAAATAATACAGATGCATATTTTAAGTGTCAGGGCTCCGGCAAATGTCCCTGTTGCTTTCCCCTGTGTTCCCCCAGAAAGCACGGTGTGCCCCAACTAATTGGAATAAACTCGGTAGCAGGGCGATGCTTCCCCTTTAGATCTCCGTATGTCGGTCTGGAACCGCAGAGGACTCTGGAAACGGTGGCAGTATAAGTGAAGAGGTTCACAAGCTGCTTTCAGCCAACATCTGCCATGTGGCGTGTCAGGGCTTCTCATGGCCCACGGTCCTTTTCCAGCTGAAAGTTGGCTGCCGCCAAGCCCCAAGCCTCCGTTATCATCCAGTAGGGCACAGTGGGGGCTCACGAACCCCAGGCGGGCGTCAGCATCTGCCCCAACCTAGGACCTCATGTGCTGCCTCTGCTTCTCTCCTGCCCATGCCGGAGCGCTGCCTGCGCTGTGCACATCTGGGGAGCAGGGAGGAGGAGAGTGGTTCCCAGGATGTCTATGCATGTATTGAACAACACTTAATACAGTCAAACCCTACCATTTAGAAAGCATGTGTGTTTCACAACAGAGATTCGCCAGGCTCTCTCAGCAAGGGCATTTTGGCTTTGTTGTTACAATCAAAGGTCATTCCTTGCCTTATTTTAATTAGTTTGTGTAGAAAATGGTATGTTTTTCATCAGTTCATTTTGGAGATTACTTTTCAAACGATAATGCCAAGAATAGTCAGTGTGCACTGAATTTATTGTCGAGTTTCAAACTAAAGGTCAGACCATTACAGATAAAAGGATGCTATTTTTCAAATCACAGTTTGTGTGTTACACCAGAAGGGACACTGAATTGGCTCTCCACTTTGTTACTTACCATCTTCCCTTTTCTTTGTAGCAGCAGCTTCAAGAGTTTTATAAGAAACAACAGGAACAGTTGCAGCTTCAACTTTTACAGCAACAACATGCTGGAAAACAGCCTAAAGAGGTACAGACAATACCCATTTTACTTTCAAACCACAGATCCCCGAGGACTGTCTAGTGGCTATTAAACTGTCATTCATCTTATAAATGATTGCACAAGTGAACTGACTCTATCGGGTCTCAGCTTTCAGATTTAGAGTTATTGTCCTGTTTTCGCCTGTATTTTCCTGTGCTTTCCATTTGCTTGCTGCCACATATTTTATAGCAGGGGACCATGCCTTGATGTTCGGTATGAGCGCTGGAGCAAGCATCCAGACTTGTATCTTGGGAGAGTGCTTTCGGAAGTTAGTTATGTTGCAGAGGGGAGGGGGCAAGGCATCAGGCCCAGACACGGTGCTGTCCTCTCTAAACTGTGCACAGTGCCCAGAGGCGTTGAGTTTGGGCTTGGTTCTGGTTGTATTTTCCTCACAGTGTGGGCTTAGCGGGAGGGACTGCGCTGGAGCAGCATCGCTGGTGATACTGGGAAGTGAGGTGTGAGATGTGGAGGTAGTGTGGGAACGCTGCTTGGTCATGGCATGGTGGTTGGAGACCTCGCTCTGATGCCACCATGGTCCATGGCAGGATCAGGCCAGGCCAGGATGGTTTCTGCCCATGGTTTAAATACACTTTCCTTTCCAAATACCTGCCACATCCTGTATCCCGTTGATTTTAGTGTGCTAAAATCTCATTTTGCTGTAGTTAACATTTATTTTTAAGGCACTGAGTTCACCCCTCTAAGTCACAAGGAGTTTTGAGACTTCCACATTCTGTTTGACATCAGTGCTGGCTTGGGGAGATCCTAGAAAGCTGCCTCTTGGCACGAGGCGCTGCGTGATGTCCTGCGATAGCGCCAGCGTTTGTGTGCTGCTTCACAAGCAGAGCTACTCGATTCCCCCCTGCAAAATTTCGGCGAATCGTGCCACCTGTGCCAAGTTTTAACCCAGAGTGAATTTTTCCAGCTGAGTTATAAACCCCTGAAAATAGGGATGGGGGGGGGGGGTTATAATGGAAACGCTGACACAACCTTAACCATAGCACGCTTACGGGCGCCACTATAATAAAAAGGGAACAGATTAAAAAGTGTCTAAAATGTAAATCTAAAGGACTAACAGTAATTAAAATGGAAATGGCACAGGGAGGGAAGGCATGTAATTGTGAGATATCACTGTGCAGAATGCTCTCAGCTTTGTTTTGCTGGCTGTTTTTCTAATTCAGTAGGGCTTACTCATCAGTGGCAGTTCAATGCGCGTTAATGACTCTGGGATGCAGGCATCACTCTGGACAAAGAAATGATTATTGTGCGGTCAAAAGAAGTTCAAAGACAAGAAGGGAATTTCAGTTTTTTCCTTAGAGATCCACATTGAAGAGCATATAAATTAAGCCAAATGTTAAAAACCACAGTCTGAAAGCTGACTTCAAAGTCACAACTCTCTAATTAATGAACTGCGAGCTTCAGTTTGGACAAGTCGTGGTTTGATGCGCCCATAAATCAACATGACAGGTCTGTTTCACAGTCTCAGACAGCGCTTGTCATTGAGTCACATCAGATGTAAACACAGCAGAAAAAAGAGGGAATATGAAGGAGGTGCAATTGATCAACAGAATTGGTAAAAACCCACTTTTGAAACGCATTATGCATGATCACAGGAAATGGCGATAGCCTCAAGAGGCTTTCTCCTTCTGCTGTTGCTTTTTTGAATCAGATTTCTAACAGCCTTCAAAAGGGAGAATAAGAATTATGGAGCTTCTCCCCTGTGGCTGGCAGGCAATAACCCCCTGTTGTTATTTTGTGCTTCTTTCTTTTCAAAGGCGTCAAAATTTAGTTTTTTAAAGATCTTTAACTCTATATTTGAAGACAAACAATAAAGGGCTGCCACTGTCATTCTTATCAGTTACCAGGGATTGTATTTTTTCTTTCTGTTGCCACTTCTTATTAACCTCTTATTTGGTCTATTAGACATAGTTTTGAATGCAAGCCTGCATGCTGGGAGAACATGAAAGTTCAGATGAGCTCAGAGGGCAGATAAAGAAATTTGAAGGGGAAAGTTACACAGCAGAATGAACGATAAAAGTTAACTCTTCTAAATTGCTGTTGTCAGACAGGAGAGCATCTCAGACACAAAGATGAGGGCTTGGAGCTTAAAGAAAAAATACTTTGTGTTAAAAAAAAAAGAGGAGAAGGGAAGTTAGACAATGTGATGGCATTTCAATATCTAACACACTGATTTACTGTGGTTGCACTTCTGATATTACACTATCGAAGGCAACAATAAGAAAGGACTCTTTCCTGTTTCAAGAAGAGCATTTTAACACGGTAGCTGTTAAGAGAACAAGGGGCCCAAGTCTCTTCAGCTTCTTCCAGGGTTTGGGGAGGGATATTTTTACTGAAGGTTTTCGTAGAGGCCTGTTTCAACGATGCATTTCATCCCACAGGTTTGCTCAACCCCGATTTTCCTGCCTTAAGGAGGTTATTCTTGCCAAATTAGCATGCAAGCTCATCTTTTTTTTTTTCCTCTTTTTTTATTCCCCCTCCTCCCCCCTCCCCCAGTCTTTTCTCCCCTCCCTCTCATACTAAAAACTGAGGGTCGGGACACATGGTGAGCAGTGCCATGGTGGGGACCCGTCGGCTGCTGGAACAAGTGTATTCCTGTACTGCACCCCCCCCAATCATTTTGTTAGTGCCTTGTCCTATTGTACCCTTGTGAAAGAAGGAAAACACAACAAATCTCCCAAGCCCCGCTGGTAAAAGGGATCCGACCCCCAAGCTGGATAGCAGGCAGATCCTAGTAAGGGTTACAGTGGGTTTTACTGGAAGACTACACGGCATAGCGGAGGGTGGGCATTGCACAGTGCCAGAGAGCAAGAGGTGCTGGGGTGAGACCTCAGCCCTGCCTCTTCTCCCCCCAAAATCAGGTCTCCCCAAAGCGTTGGGGGGGCTTTGAACCGCAGAAGGATCCCACCCGGTGCCGCAGCGCTGGACAGAGAGGGTTGTTTTCCGAACAGGGCGTTTGTCCTCCGGCAGTTGTGACAGTTTATGTTAGGCAGTAGGGAGTAACCTAAGAAAGGAAAACAGACCTTTGACAGAAGCTTTAGGGAGGGGATCAAAAATGCAAGTTTTATCAGGATATTTCAGCATTTTAACACTGACTACTGACCTGACAACAGGACTGCACTGAGACCTTTTTTGTATGCATTCAATTGTGAGAAGTAAACAAACTGCCTTGTATCCTGTGTTTGGTAACTGGGTGGGGAGCGCAGTTTGGCAACGTGTCTTGCTTTTAAATTCTTTCTTGGACAATGGGCCTTGTATACTTTTATATCCTGGCTTTTCAAAGTAGAGAGTGTTCAAGAGCTTTTCTTAGGATGGCTGAGAAGACAACCAAACGGGCATCAGTCAATTGAAATTAAAGGGCTTTTTTTAAAAAAAACCCAAATAATGGCAAAAACACTGCTAATTTTACACCTGGGTGGCAAATAGGTAAAACACAGCTTACTGCAGCTTGATATTTATGTAATGTCATTTATTATATTAAAAAAAATATATTAAGTGTTTGTATATGTATTTAGAAAATGAGCATTTATGGAGGCAAACAGGACTTTAACTCTTAAGGTGACTGTTTCCAGGGCTTGTGTTCACTTGGTACTGTGGCAGATAGCTGCAGCCACTGGATCTGTCTGAGCAAGCTTTGCAGAGAAATGAGAACTCTCTTGAGTTTCAGAATACCCAAACACCTATTTCTTCAACTGTGCCCTCCATGCCGTAGGTTTTCTTTGGAAATCAGATAAATGGGCTCTCAGTCAGTACAGCTGTGGGTATACGGGTGGTGGCAGTGTCAAGGTTGATAGGGCATGGTGGGTCCAAACCCCTGGGTGTTGCCCCTTGGTCCTGCTCTGTCAGCTTGGCTGGGTTTCCCCCTGCTTTAGAGCAGCAGGGAGTGGGGCCAGTGGTCCCCCGGCTCTGGGTCAGGGAAGTGGGACAAGTTGCTTGGGGTCGGGCTGGTGTTTGGGAAAGTGTATAGTTTTGTAAGAGTTAATTTTCTTTCCATAATTGTTAGCCATAGTGTGTATAAGACCTCCACCTTGATACGATTCCTAGCAGATTAGGGATATTAGATAATTTCCTTCTATTTATTGTACTACTGCACTGTATTATCTTTCTATCACTCAGATAATTACTAAGGAAATCTACATTAATTTTTTTTGGCTAGCACAAGGAACTGCTAAACACTGGCATGATGTATTGATGTTTTACACAACAAAAGTTTTCCTCCTGTCATTGTACAATAAATAAAAAGATATTTATCAAAATGCAAAGCCTTTCATGGATTTTAAAGAACAAAGCAAATAAAATACAAGATGAGCATGGAAGCAAAACCTAGAGGCTTCCTTAACTGAACAAAATTAAGGACTCTGAAGCCTGGAGTACTGTACATATTAAACACTCACATTCAAGTAAGATGTTGTTTGCTAAATTATGAATGTGTGTAATTAAAATCTAGTGGCTGTTTCTATGAAAGATTTACAATGTTATTTCATCGTTTGTCATGGCTAATTAACAATATTAGATGAAGTTTTTCTTCTTCAAAGGTCTGATTTTTTCTCATTTATTTATGTCAGAAGTGATAAACAGAGTAGTTAAAAGCTTCTGCGGGTACAGTAGTGAAAAAAGCAACATGTTCTCTTACACCTCAAAGGTTCAAGGTTCACATCCCTGCAGAGTAAAGCAACTCCATCTTCTTTCTAGTGAGAATAATTAAAATTTTCAAAGTGCAGAAGTAGCAGCCTTAAATACAACACAGAATAATCCCCAACACAACAGAAAGTACTGTGGGGCTTGATGGGTGAATGGGAGAGAGGAAGTGTAAAATGCCATCAGTGAAGCCAGTCGTATTGCCTTAATAGTTGAGACAACCTTTGCACGAGCAAACAGAGCACAGCGCAGGGTGGCTTTTCGTTACATCTAAGTGTGGTGTGATTGTGTGGTGTGATTCTCACGTTGTACATGTTCTTTGCCTTGAAGAATTACCCAGCACTCTCACAGCTGCCAGCAGGGTTTGCTTTACCCACCACGGAAATGCATCTGCTCCTGGGGTAAAGCACGACCTTGGGGACCAGGGGGACCAAGAAACGCTGTGTACATTTTTAATTGCGATGGCAGGAGGGATTTAGGCAGGGTGAAAGCAACCACCAGTGGTGGGAATCAACTGCTGCCCTGTGGTCAGCACCTGTCTGTGTCTTGGGGTATTTGATACGGGGTGGTGGGCTCACTAGCTTGCTTTCGTGCCAGGTGACTGTGACTGGAAGTGTGTTGATGTTTGCTCTGTCTTGTCAAATTCACAGGGTTTTTAAAATATTTTTTTCCTTTCCTTTTCCAGCCCCAGCAACAGCAGGTGGCTACGCAGCAGTTGGCCTTTCAGCAGCAACTCTTACAGATGCAGCAGTTGCAACAGCAGCACCTCCTGTCTTTGCAGCGTCAGGGGCTGCTAACGATCCAGCCTGGCCAGCCTACTCTGCCTTTGCAACCCCTTGCACAAGGTAGGTGAGGGGTTTGGGAGCTGCCAGCTGTCTGGCAAAGTGATACCATGCATGCACACACACATAAAATCATCACTCAGAGAGGGAAGGAGATCTCATAGGCTCATGAAATAATAAGCACAGAAAAATCCTGACAGGCAGGGTAGGCATTAAAAAGGTATTTTTTTGAGAAGGGCAGCGCTGAAGTCGTGGATGCTCTGGCTAGCAGGAGGCAGGCAGTTTGGAGTTCAGCTTCCGTTTGCACAGCTATTGCCAGTCTAGTGGACTCAGAGCTGCTGGTTTTAGTAATCTGGGCTTGAAATCTTTCACAGGAGGCCTCTTAGTTGATTCTTGGTGCTGGGTTCATGGCTAAGGGTAGTGTGAGAACAGCTTTCCATTTTTAAAATGTGGTGTTTGGGCCCTTTCTGGTTCCAGCCTGGCGAGGAGCTGGGCGCAGAGGAGCTCTGATCCCTGTGCTGCCGAACTGTAGCAATTTGATTGCCCTTTGCTGCAGCCGAGAGGCAGAGATGGCAGCATCTCCTCTCCATGCTCATTGACACGGCCTTCATTTCTCTGCCTGTGTGCATCATAGCTTCATTCCCCCTCCACACTGAGGCAAATTGGCATTGACTCCATTTAATTTTAATGCTGTTATTGACAATTAGATCCTCCTACATCTTCATTCAGCCCTGTGCTCTGCAAGGAGTTACTGCTTTGCTGAAATCCCCAGTTGTAATTTTTTTTAAGGATATTGATACATTGATGGCAATAGCTACCCAAATTGCAATACTTTTGGAAGGGATTATAACCTGGACTTTCTGTTCTCTTTTCCTTGAATGAATTTTTGGGTTTTTTAAGCCGGGTTTGTCTGCAAGCCTTGGGACTTTCTAACGGACTTGCCTGAGCTGTGGCTCCTGTGATTAAGGCAGACTGTATGAAGTTGGCATGGCTCAAGGAAGACCAGGTCTTTCAACTATGATGCTGGTATTTCTGAATAATCATGCCTTTTCCTTCCCTTGCCCCGTAATAAATTCAAATTCAAATATCTTCCTCAACAAGATGAGTCAACTTGGATTGAACAATTTGGGCTCTCCAAAGCAGCCTTAGGGCTGCTGCTAGTTGCTAAACAATCTAATGAGTTTAATTCAGCTCTGTTCAGTTAGATGGGGGGATGGGATAAAATCGCTTGTGTTCTTAACCGTCCTTTATGTGTGTGGCTGCAGAAGGAGCATGAGGTGGCTGGTGAATACTGCCTTGTGTGGGTAAAGGGAGACAGAACTGGGGAGTGGAGTCTGCCTTGCTGCGTGGCTGGGGGGGTTTATTTGGGCTTATTTTTACCGCAAAGGCATCCAAGCACCCAACTCCTGACTTGAGAAGCTAAGCTTGTGGGGACCTGATGCCTCCCTCTGCCAGGATCAGTTAGTCTTTCCAACATACCAAAGCTGGGTGCCTGGTTTAGACTAGTCCCGTGCCTGAGCTGGAGGCGGGTGGGTGGGAAGATGGTGCAGGGTTGGGGCTGGCTTGTAGCTGGTCAGTCACAGTCGGTGTGTGGTGTGATGGGGAAAAGGCATGAAATGAGTCCAGGAAAAAGGGCACGTAGGCAAAATGCCACTTAGACTTGCAAACCGTTGTAATGTGCGTTAATTGTGCTTCAGATTTATTGTTGGAAACATCCCAGGCCGTTCCCACACACCCACCGGACTCAAGCTTCAACCTTTCTAATTTTTCCCACAGCTCCTATACTATTAAGTTTGCTCGGTAAGGTTCATTGTATAGTACATCAGTTAAGCTGTCCAGAGGAGGGCAATTGGGCAGTGACAAGACACGCTCATGTGTAATGTGAAAGAAATGAATGTGGTGATGCATGAAGTGTAATCTGTGCGGTAACACATCGGAGACACCAGTAGGTAATTCAGCAGTCGTGGCATTGATTGATATGGTTAGCAGGGTAGTGTAACTATTAGTCCTCGCCAAGAAGGGTATTTAAAACCTAAGGGGGGCCGACTTGCATGCAGGAGACGATGTAAACATGAGCAGAAAGGGCTGGTTCTTGTGGGGAAATGAGCTGTGAGCATTGGGGGTGGCTGGAGCCGGGGGCTTGGCGGCGGGAAGAAAGAGTAACTTGAGAATTCAGGCAGGTTGCAGTATACAGAGCGATACTTTATTTTATTTTTTTTTTATCAGAGAGACGATGCCTTAAAACTGATGTCATTATGAGGTTTAAATCAACTTTCTGCTTGCTTGAACATGGTCACCTGGGTATGGAGGTACAAGGACACAAAGAGGTTGAGCAACTCTGTTTGTCTTTGAGCCGGTGATACCTGGGGTTGGGAAATTGAGTTCCGTGAGCAGTAATCTGTCAACTGTCCTCACAACATACATTTTTTAAACCTGTGCCTACATTTTCTTTCATAATGAAGGGGACTAGTTGTCCTGAAAAATGCAATGAAGAGCCAGGGCTATAGTTTAAAATAATTGGTAATGGACGCTTCTTATTCAAGGGGGTGAAAAAATACCATCTCTTGTGGCCTTTTGTTTTCAGAACAGTTCGCAGGACTTAAGACGAGTACTGTAAATGCACATATAGAAAAATAAAATAAAATCAGCCCTCTAGGAAATGTAGCTATGAATTCAGTTAAAAGCATTCTGCTTTTATTCTTAAGTAGCTGTAATAGTAATAAATGTTTCTAAGGGAGGGAATGCCGACTTCATAAGTGGTATTTTTGTTATGTCTTTAGAACTAATACATTGTTTAAAGGCAGGTTTTAGATTCATTTTAGTTTTTAGTGCTCGCCTATTGTCTTAACACAAAATAGCACATCCTTTAATGTTATATTTGTATAATCTTTGCTGCTTTGTATTTAGGCGCATCTATAATCTAGATTTTACATCTGTATGTAGCAGAGTTTAAAAATAAACCACATTTCAGCAGCGTTCTGAGCCCCAAGAGCTAGGTCTTTAGTATCTGCAGAATGAAACTGCGAATCGCACTTCAGATCACCGGCGAGTGAAAATAATAGGACTGAGACATCTGGGTGCCTGATCGCTCCCATAGATTTGTCAGTTTCAGGTCTAAATCCCGTTACCGGTACCTACAAAGTTGCAGCACCGGCAGCAGCGATCTCGGGTAATTGGCAGAGCAGTTCTGGGAATCTGACTTAAAATTTAGCTCTGGCTGTTAAAATGAAACTGTTAAATAGCAAATTACATAATTTATTGCGAGGGTTCGTGGATCTATTTGACTTGCTTTTACCGTTTTTGTTCTATTATTTTATTTAACCATTTTGCCGGGTGAGTAATGAGTGTACCTTTGAGCTGCCCAGTTTGACAGGCTAGGTAGGGATTCTCCCTGGAATTATTCTAATAGAACTGAATTTGGGGAAGGAGGAGAGAGGGTTTTTTAAAATTTTGTTTTATTAACTGAGCGATGTCAGCGATGTGGTCATTTTTAAGTGGCAGGTTGTGTGCAGACCTGTATGACATCACAGTTAATCCTTTTTCTTGTTTTTTTCTTTTAATGTCACACTGCCTGAAATCCTACTTAATGTCTTCAGCATTTTTTCCCTGCACCCAGATGGGTGTTTTCTTTTTTTTTTTTTCAGCATATGCTATAGTATAAGTAGTACTAGTAAGTTACACCAAACCCCTTGACTTTGGGAGGATCTACAGCGAGGTATAAATACTATGTGTATGTATATTGTAATGGCTGTAATGCAGGCTTTTCTTTGGGGTAAAGTATTAGTAGATCAAGAAGTGACCGGGGGAGAGGAGAAAGGGGGGACAGTGAGAGGGGAGTGGGTGCGAGCCTGACTCTAATTAAAACCCTGCAGAAAAGACAGATAAAGTGGGTTGTTGCAAAACGGGAGGTGGAGGGGAAGAGCCAGTTATTCTTTCCCTATTTGCTTATTCTGGAAAATAAAAATAGGTGTCGACTCATATGGTCTCATATCGTTATCACCAACAGACAAGTCTATTCACTATTGTTTCGATTGAGTAAACAGTGGTGTAAGGGTCAGCCGTGCTCACAGGTAATTGTTAGTGCTCAGACAGTCCTGTCAAGCGTGTTAGCTAAAAATACATCCCGCGCTGTCACTTCGCAAGGTGTTTGAAAATAATAGCCCCCATACAGGAAAACAGGACATAGGCTTGTGTACTGACCTTTTTCTTTGTTTAATTCGCTTGGAGGTTTAATTTCAGGGGACAAGTAATAATTGAATATGTCTAATAACTAAATGCTCATTTGGGACAAGATCCATCAAAATATAATTGGCGTTTGGGTCTGATGAAAGGAAGGTGACGTGGCTGTAGAGAAACGGATGTGCCTTAAGAGTATCTGATCGCTTAATGTATAAATTGAAGCCTCTTTCATAATATATATTAATTGCAGATACTTAAGGATTTTTAGCAATTTTTTTTTGTGGTGAACCGTTACTGGAGACCAACTGTTTTTGTTAATGCTACTTGCAGAAAGGCGGGGAAGGTTATTGGTCTGTCGTGCAATAATTTACTCCTCTTTGATATGCAAACGATCCACGGTGAATATAAAAAAATCCTATCAGACTCATTTCACAGTTCTTAACCACTTAGATTCTCTGGAGTCTATCGCCTCATTAGACCAGTGCTCTCCAAAGCTAGCATAATTAAAATCTTTAACAGTTTAGCAAAGTAAAGATGTTTGGCTGATCACATTGAGATGATTATCTATCCATTGTATTCTAAATGACAAAAATAAATTAAATTTAGACCTTGGCATTTTTTATTATGTGTTTCAAATGAATATAATGCACACTGCCTCTTTTTTTTTTTATTATTTTTTATTATTATTATTTCAGTACCTTAGGTTTGGTGAGATACACGCCTGTGTGAGCTGCTGCTATACGCTCAGAAAATGGCAGGTTTCCTTAGGGTAGCTCCAGTGCTATGCTACGCTGAAACAATGAACAGCCCTCCAAATGATGGTCTGGAAGCAGAGTGATGAGAAACCTCTTTCAAAATACACAGGGCCTGGCTTTTATTAATTTTTTTCCCCTGAATATTGAAGTGATGTGTCTCTACTGCTAATTTTTTTTTTCCCATGGCCTTCTCTGAAAGAAGCACTGCAACGGCCTTCAGTGAGACAAACTTGACTTGTTTGATCATGTCACAAACATCAGCTTCATCCAAAAGCATGAGCTCACCATGAGCCTGTGTCACGCTGACACATGTGGCTCCTTCTGGCCTCCTGTTTCACCCACTGGAGTTTGCAAAGTTTTCTCTTGCCTTATGTATCAGCTGCGACGTCCTGAGCCTGGTGTCCACTTGGGCACAATTTTAAAAATAATACTTTTTTATAATTATTATTTCTTGAAGCTTATTTTATGTTTTCGTTTCACTTTTGAATGGCTCATTAGCATTGATCTAAGAAATGACAGTAATAATAGTGTTACTTGTATAGAAAGTTATACAGTTTTTCAGTAGACACATCCATCAATTAAGTGAGCAGTTCGAGAAACCAAAATTAATGAGAAAGATAGGTGTGTTAATGAAATAATCATAGTATAATCAATTTGACTGTTAAAATTTGAAAAGCATTTCAGGAAGACAATATGAATTCATAATTTATGTCTAAAAGTGATTAATAAAAACTGTATTTAATAACAAAGCTATTTGTCATCATTTAAAACTTAAGCACAAAATTAGTCATATTGTGGTTCGTGTTGTCATAATAATAAAGCTGAGTGGTTTGGTTTTTTCCCAAGACCTTCCTTTCTTTTTAAACAGGTTAGAAACTATTCACTTTACTTTAAAAAACCCCAAATAAATTGCATATTTAAAAAAAAACCACCACAACAATGTCTCTGGCTGACTGTGGGGTAGCCCTTGGCCACCATGCTGCCAGCCTTGGTGTGAGCCCAAATAGGGGCTCTCGAAATGAGCCCTCCCTGATTTTAATTATAAATAATAATAATAATTAGCGTGGAGTTTGGGGTGGGTGTGCTGTTGTGAGGAACCCCTTTCCCTGTACCCCGGATTTTGGTTGTGTAGGTATTGCAGGTGCTGCACTGGCTACCTCAGCAGCAACGCTCAGCATTAGCCTTTAGATATTAAAAAAAAACCCAAACCCATGTGCAAAAACGCACACACACATGCAAAACTAGCACTAGGCTTTGTTTACTGACTCTTTGATTTAATTACTGTTTGAAGACGGCCGAATTAGCTGTTAATTGATTTAATTATCCAATTTGTTTGTTTCAGGCATGATTCCAACAGAACTGCAGCAGCTCTGGAAGGAAGTGACAAGCTCGCACACAGCGGAGGAGACAGCCAGCAACAACCACAGCAGCCTGGACCTGTCCACCACCTGCGTCTCCTCTTCCGCACCGTCTAAGACCTCCTTAATCATCAACCCGCACGCCTCAACTAATGGACAGCTATCGGTCCACACTCCTAAACGGGAGAGGTAGGTGCTGGTGAGGTTTCCACCCAGTGAGCATCTCGGAGCAGTGTGCTAAAATGATGGAGAAATTGTTGGGAGCAGTGGCCAACAGCCTTGGCCTCGGATTTGTCCTCCCTGTCTAGCTCTGTCTGCTTTTGGTGTGGTTGAATAGAGTCTCCACTGGGCAGAATGGGCTCCTTTTGTTCAGACCTTTATGGCTTGTTAATTGGATCAATGCGGGCACAATTAGCTAATTAGAAGTGCATTGGATAAGTGTATTGGGGGAAGTGTGAAGAGAGTAAGCTGGGGAGGGAGAGTTTGTTTGGGTTTTTTTTGAGATCCGGGTCCAGGCTGCTAGTGTTCTCCATGTGCTTTGGGCTTGCAGGCTGGAGGTGAGGAAAAAACCTCCGTTGGTCAGTACAGAGTGTTTTACCACCCGTTTTTCTGCCAAATATCAGCGTCTCATCTCCTCATTGCCTTTTTTCACTTGGTATTTATCTGCTTTCGCAAGACAGGATAGACTTGAGTTCGCCAGGTTTCTCTAAAACAAAGTGGTTTGGTTTATTTTAAAGCACTGATAAAATTAGCTAACCGGTGTTGTTTGGCTTTTAAAAGTGTGAGTTAATTTATACTTGCTAGGCTGGCATTGTTAAAAGAAATGGCTTAAATCAGGGGTTGTCTGTTGACGTACTTCTCGGTGCGGGCTCTGCTTTATTCAAAAGGATGCTTTATTGCAGGTTTGTTTCTTTACACCCCCAGATTTCACTGAGGCGTGTCTAACAACATAACTTTCGCTTATGGTGAGGTAGACAGGCCCAGGAGCTCAGGCCGTGGGTGCCAGCGCCTGCTGCAGCCTCAGCATCGCTGCTGAAGGAGGAGGAGGAGGAGAAGGAGAAGGGTCTCCAGAGCACACAAGCAGCATAGGCACGCTGGGGAGAGCAGTGCTTCTTTGCATTCAGGAGAGTCCCTTTGCCCATCTAGAAATGTTATAGCAGACACTAGTGAAAGCTGGATTTTATGGAAACTGATGTCTTTGTCTTTCCGTCCTCCTTTCATTCATTAGAAAAAGGATAATGGAATTTTTAAGCCATAGAGTTTATATTTCTGGTGGTCTGAGAGTAGATTGATAGGGAAGCTATATAAATACCTCTTATATCTTTCTAATATTAAGAAAATAGTGCTGTTGGGAATAGATAGATTTTAAAGGAGCACACCACTGCTGAAAGAACTGCTGTGTGTGTAAGGCATAATTTTATATCCACTGCAAGGACATGTGGGGGAACGTTAGTGTATACATTTATAATACACATTAAGTGTCAAGGACAAGGTTTTCCATGGGATACTGAAAACAATTTGATGTTTATTAAACAATTATATTTCCTTTTTGCGGCATATAGAGCCGAACAAGATGGGTTTATGACTTTTCAGTAAATTTTTTATCTCTGTTTTTTCTTACTGGGTATATAAAATAAAAACCCAAGACAACAAAATGAATCTTCTGTCCCAGAACTGAGGCATGTGCTGTCTGCTGATGGCAGTCTGATGGAGGAAACAGTGTGCCAGTGCTGTTTAGTTTGAAATGCAGTGGAAATACAGGAATCTGTTCTGGAGTAGGAATTTTCTCTGTGTGTGCTGTCAAGCACAACTGGAAATCCACGTGTCTGAGTCCTGTAATTGCGACCTGGAGCCAACTGGGATCTAAAAACAAGATGATACACATTTATTTATTAGTAAAGTTCCAAATAAATTAATTAGGAAAGCATAAACATGCCATGGTATTGTTTGAGACAGTACAGGTTAGAAAACTTAAAATCCTCAGCAACTAAATTGATAGTTGTATTGTTAAAGCTTGCCATTATACTTCCCTTATGTATCTATCTAATTCTCTACAAGATCAAAGTACAAAATTGGGAATATTTAGGAATACAAATAAGAGAGCTACAGACTTTGCTTTATCTCGCCTCTGCTTGGTTTATACCATCCATTTGCTGCAGTGATTGAATTACATCTTTATCCGTAAGTAGAGCAGGAGACTACGCGCAGAAGAATGCCTACTGATGCACTTAAGGGTTTTGTTGCAGTCACATCAGGCCCTGTGGTGCCTGCCTGGATTTCATGTGACACAGAAGCTCCTCTTGCTGAGATGCGTTGTGCTGCCTTCCTTTCCAAAGGGGTGTTTGTCTGCAGATAGGGTGTTCGGGGTGGCAGGTGAGGAAGGAGTAGCTTGCTTTAAAAGAATGAGAGCATGTGCAGGGTTGTGGGCACTTTCTGATTGCAAAGGTTAGACTAGAAAAAAAATCACAGGGCTGATGGGAGCCTGACTTTGCTACACTTAGGACATCCATGGACTTCGCATCTGGTTCAGCACAACAGCTGAGCTTGTGAATCCAGGGGACTTGTGGCGGTGGTCCCGAGCCCAAGCTCAGGTCAGATGGAGCAGTCGAAGGGCTCCCAAGGGACATACCAACCCCTCCATGTCCCAGCACATAAGTCCGCAGCTTGTGCTGGCCAGGGCAGGTTTTTGGGTTGCAGCTTCCCCTCTCTCATCCCTCCACCTTCCTCACAACTGGCTGTTGGCTTTGGTCTGATACAACCAAGGGCTATTTATTTAGATTTAAACAACAATAAAAAGCACATAGTAAAAGCTGTAAGTGTCCTAAGAGTTAAGCACAGCCACATCATAACGACTGCCCAGCAGCAATAAATAATCATATACCGGTAACATTATCTTTTAGGGTGTGCTGTAAAGCTGTTTTTCCCCCTTCCTCTTGGGCTTTTGAGAAGGAGTGGGCTGCAGGAGGCGAGTTGGTTATGTGGGAGTTACTATCATCGCTGTCATCTCTGGCACACATCACAGGGATAGTTCAGGCTGTGTTTTACAGAGTTCCTGATCCCACAGGTCAGGCTGTGAGGCTGCTCGAGACCTGCGAGACAGGAGGCACTTGGCTGACTGCTGCGGCAGCGGAGGCACCTGTGTAAAAGTCATTGGGGGACCAGCAGAGTCTTGGGTGAAAACACATTTTGGGTATAAACAAGTGGTTTAAAATAGCAGGAGAAATAGTCATTGGCTGCTCAGCAAGGCCGTGTGTCGCCCTGCCATGTGTACACTGTGTCACAGGTGTGCACAGCAAAGCTTTAGACCTGGAGAGGCTGCGGTGGTGTCACCGGTGGCGCTGGCCACAGCAGGGCTGGTATGCTTGAGCTGAGTGACAGAAAAAGTTCGCCTTTATGGCAAAAAAGCGAATGGCATGCAGGTGGCCAGAGTCACCCCGGGACATTTGGAAAGCCAAAATGCACTCGGAAGCAGGAGGCATCCTCCAGGCCAGGGAGCGTCATAGGGCTGCTCTTGGTGTCTGCATGTACGTATTTCAGATAAACGAAAGAATTCCAGCTATAAATAATGGGTTAATGCTTTCATTCATTTGGTCTTTAAATGTATATCACATCCATGCTTTTGTCCCACATTTTGCCCAGTTTCTGTAAGTAGCAGCAGCAGCAGCTCTGGGGTTTGGTGCACAGCAATCTGTTAAGGAGATAAATAATCTGCTTTGGCATGACACTCCTACTCTCCTCTTTAATTTGTCTTACACAAGGAAAATTATAATTAAATCATTCAGGGTAAACCCTTGAGTGTAGAGAAGGAAAAAACACACTTTGGTAAAGATTGCCAATAGAGACCAACTTCCCTGTTGTGCCGTGCAGAGACATTTATCAATATTCAGCACTATTAAAGAGAGAACATTTCGTGTGATTTGTGAGGCGGATGCCAAAGCTCAAATCAAGGCTTGTTAAGATCCTTTCCCCATGCAATCATGGGCATTCAGCATCATTAGAATTCAGCACTGACTGTGTGTTTCATGCTTTGATTTTACTCAGACAATTTAATAATGTTTATTGTGCTGATTATATATATAAATTCACTCAATGCAATAAACATACCTCAGTCATCAGTACCCTAAGGGAAATATTTAGTTATAGATACTTGTATTCACTCAGGATAAGCGAAAGTGAGACCATCAACCAGCATGCAAACCTCTCATCATCTTATCAGCATTTGGGTTTCTTCAGTAACGAGCATTTTCTCTACACAAGTAAATAAATAAATAACGTGAGCCAGTTAAGTACATCTGCTGTGCTTGGAAATGTCAAGGACAGTGCCCACTTTCCATCTCCTTCCACTACATCTAATTTGGGGGAAGCTCGGTTATTTTCTTAAGAAAAGCAGCAAAACAAGGGCTGTGTGGGTGCCTGATGGCTTTAGGCAACTGCTAACTTTATACCCTGATGAGCAGCGGGCTTCCCAAAACCTGCATGCTTGGAACTGGCCGTCATGGGAGCAGATTTGGAAAAGCAGAGTGGTGCAGAATTCATCATCAGTGCTTTGCATTCAGCCAACATTGCTCCAGCTCAGGCTTGAGCCGGGGAGGGGTCTGGGGTGCTGGTCCTGTTCCCAGCACTGCTCTGTATTGACCACAGTAGGAGGGTGATGGAGGCTGGACCTGAACAAGGGAGTTATTGGAGGTACAGACCTGGTAGTTTGGGAAACGCATGCGTTCCCAAGGGGTAAGGTGAAGAGTTTCAGGAAGAGCCTGCATTCTTCACCTGCCAGCAGCCCCATGTTTATCCTCTGTTTTCTTTATATCTCTCCAATCATGCTTGAGTCTAGTTCTTCCAATAAGCAAGTGGCCATCTCATAGGAAAAAGAGATGGGATAAACAAGGGGATTTTGAAATGATGTTTTTTGCCAGTGTGGCAGGAGGAAGGAGCCTGGGTCAGGCTCTGAGAGGAGGTGAAAGGAGCGACATGGCAGCCCGTTGATATGCCAGTCAGGCTTTGTGCATTGTGTTCTCCTGTCATTACCTGCCGTGCCCGCTCATCCCCCATCAGTGTTCCAGGGCCCTTACATGAGGGCATTAGGATTCGATGCAATTAAGAATTACAGCTTTCGGTCCGTTATTAATGAAACAGTTCAGCCTGCAGCCCATATGCTCCCAGGGCCTGATCCTCTCTTGGCCTGCCTCTCCGTGTAGTCCCTGGCATTCGTTCTGTGCTGGTGCCAGCATCAAATCTGCTCATCTGTGTCGGCTCCTCTCAGTTGCTTCGTGTGGTTGATTTTAGCTCGTTGCACTTTACCATCAGCAGAGTTTCGTTAGATTAGTTTACCTCAAATCCATTCCCCCTTAAGGAGCTGCTGTTCTCGGGGCCATTCCTCTCAGGCAGTGTTCAGCTGCTCCATGTACACCATCCCTTATGTTACCACCTTGACTCTGAGCAGTTCGGGTGCCTCCATGCCACTTCCTCTCTGGGTTGGATTCTTGAGCCAAGCTTGGACACCCAGTTGCATATCATCTGATAAACCATCCCACTCTTCATCATGGCTGCTGTTATTTTTTCTCGCCTCACCTAGTGTGGGCGTGATGGCGATGAGGCAGTTTGGCTGTGAGGAGGGTGCTGGCCCAACCGTCTCCGTTCATTGCGTGCAGGTACAGTGCAAAGCATCCCACCTCCTGATCCCTTGGGGCTTGCCCACCCCACCCCACCCCCCCATTCCCCCCTCTCCGCTAAAGGAATCACCACCAGTTGCTGTGTGCTCTCCCCATCTGAGTCACTTCTCCGTGTGATCATATTGAGAAAATATCGGCCGTGACTCAGACCTGAAGTTGTTTTAAGCCTTATCAGGCACTTTTTATCACTCCTGCTTTTCAAATTTGGGTGTGGAGTGTCCTTTGCACGGCCCACACCTCCCGTCTGCCGCTGCGCTCCACGTTTTGGAGAAACCCTCTGCTAAATGATTTGTAGCGTGCCGCTTCCTCCTCTGTCTGCCAGGGAGCTCTCTAATCAAACCACGCTCTTCAGAGAATTGTTTCGCTAAACCCCGCAAAAATTGGTGCTGGCTTATTGTATTCCC
Organism: Hypotaenidia okinawae; assembly: GCA_027925045.1. Taxonomy (NCBI): domain Eukaryota; kingdom Metazoa; phylum Chordata; class Aves; order Gruiformes; family Rallidae; genus Hypotaenidia; species Hypotaenidia okinawae. The sequence continues at coordinate 18,534,154 of BSDF01000011.1, read as the reverse complement.
TTCCCCCTACAAAAGATGTGATGCTGGCCAGCCTGTGGCCCTTCGCTGATCAGGGTCAGGGTGCTGCATCCGATGTTTTCGCCCTGCTTGGGAGCCTGTCCTGGAATCAGGGAGCTCCTGCGCTCCAACGCTCCGCTGCTCTCCAGTCCCGTGCAATAACCCCTCAGTTGTAGAACTCCGAACACAGAGCTAATGTATCAAAAAAAAAAAGCACTTAAAATAGATTGGGTGAGCCTTGGCAGACGCCGAACAGAACTTTTCCAAATTTTAGCATATGTATTGTTTTATTCCTCCATCTGGCCAACAGATCATTGTTTGATATCTCAGTGCTTTGCATATCTCCTCCCTTTTCTTGCAACCGAGATACTTACACGTGCGTTTAATACAGCTTAATGCTATTTTTACATACCAGAGAAATAGCTGATGGCTTTTTGTTAATTGCATGCACTTTGCAGTTAAATTTTTTACTAAAACATTCCTGTATAAATACTTAAACAGGCCCAATGAAAATTTGTCCTTTTATTAGAGGTGTTTATGTAGTAGTCTTAAAGGGACCTGGTTTTGGTTTATTGCACTGTGTATCCCTGTTTCTTTTTATTTCCTTCTGTGTGCAAGTTCTTTCTCCTTCCTTGGGGTTTGCTCAGGAGATCCGACTGTCCTCAAGAGCTGAGCAGGGAGCTAACGAAGAGCTGTGTTGTTTTGGGGTCTTTTTATCATATATATCCCAGCTGGAGAGTGGAAAAGAAACACCCTTGGAAATGCCGTAAAAGTAGAGGAGAAGTTAGGTGATTTTTCTGTGACTGTTTTCTCTGCTGTTCAATAAAAATCGAGCAGTTAGTATGACAGCTGTTATATCATGTTATATCGCACTGCTAAGATATTGAGTAGCATTTAAAGTAAAACTCCACTATTAAGCTGTATAAACTTTATCCGTTTCACTATGGTTTAATGGAAAAAAATGAGTTTCTCAATAAAATGACATCATTTTTCCCAGGTTGTAATGTTCACTTTACAACTGTTTTTCTTTAATTCAATTTATTTTACTCTTCTTTTTTTTCCTTTTTTTTTTTTTTCTTCTTTCCCTTGCAGATTGGAGAAGGGGAAATCTCTTTTTGCAGAGCAGCTAGCTACTGCTGAAACCTCTTTTCCCTTCTACCCCCTCCCTCGACGTTTTGCAGCGCTTCTGGAGCTCTATTTTTGTCAGTCGGACAGGGTTTTCTTTACAAAGTAATGAGATGCACATTGAAATTTGGCAAATGACATTCGTGGCTCTACCTGCTGCACGTGGCGGGTTGAGCCCAAAACAGGGTGGGGGGTGAAGGAGCCCGAGGAAAATGTATTTTGCATTGCTTGCTGCCAGAGCGGTGTTTGCGTGTGTGATGCCATGGGGTGTTTTTCCATATAGGTGGTGTTTGTTAAGGTGAGAGGGCTGTAATTTCTTCCATGTGATCAGGAAAGGCGTCTGTATATTATAAAGTGTATTCTTCTCATTAAAACGACGGTATAAGCCCAGACAGGGAGACTGCTAATATGTGTTGCAGCTTGTCATTTTGGGCTGCGTGAATAAAGACGGTAACTGTTCCTTTGGGAAATGATCCGGGGAACTGAGCAACAAGATCTGCTAGCCAGCGAGTTCTTTTTTAACTGTAATCTTCCTTTTTGTGTGTACTCAAAAAAATAACATCGTGATGGGCCCTTAAATACCATTTCATAGGCAGAGCACAATTTCCCCAGCACAGGTGGTGCTAATATAGGACAGTCCCCATGGCACTTGTCGCCAGGAGTTGTACAGCTTGTTCGGTGTCTGCATCCATATGGCAATCTGTCCCATTCATAGAAAGACATCGTAGCTGTGCCTGTGGGTGCTGTGGTCAATGTAGTGTAAAAAGTAGATTTATTTTATTTTTTTTTAACTCTCGGCAACCTATGTTCTACTGTTTGTTTTGCTGTAGAACCCAATTTATAACGTGGGAGGGGAGAAAGAAAGAAAGAAAGAGAAAAAAATCAGCTCGGAGCGAATTCCAGAACAATCTTGCTGGCTTTGGTTGCTGTTTATTCTTGGAGCGCATGGTTAATCAGCAGGTGCACTAGCCCTGCGCCCTGCGTGCTCGCATCAACAGTTTACAGGAAGTCTTTCTCGGAAGAAACATTTTCCTCCTTGTTTATACTGTGAATTAACTCCGAAGTTGCAAAGCTGTAATTGGCGTTGGCTGGCCCACAGACATCACAGGAGTCCCTAGTTCCATGCTACTTCTCGTTCTTTCCTTGCCACATCGAGTGGTTTTCCTTGGGTGTGCGGTGCTCTGGAAGGATGCTCAGCCCCCTTGGTGCCTCACGTTGCAATGCTGCCCCAGGGAAGGGAAAAATCCCAGCTGAGGAGGGTGTCTGGGACAGAGAGGGGCTGATGGTGTTTGTATTACACAGCAGTTCAAATCTAAACAAGTGAACCTGATTTACGGCTGCTCTGGTATCTATCCTTCCAATGCCAAGCGTTGTTCTGTTTTAGTTGGGACTATTTGTTATGCCTTTTAGTAAACACAAACAAATAGACCGCCTAGCACCTGCAGCAGCATATGATATTTACACTACCTGTATGATTCACCATGCTTCCCTGGGGAAAGTCGGCTTGTGTCCTCTCGATTTTTAGTGCTTTTCTAAATAGCATCCTTTGGAGGGAAAGCATGTGGCAGAGAGAATTCAATGCCTTAGCTGTATTTCTCCCTTGGAGTCATTATTTATCTTAATTATTTTGTTATAAGCCTTTTCCCAAAGGGCACTTTCCTTCCCAGCAGCCGCGGGGCTGCACGGTGGGTGAAGTCTCACCCGGCGAGCTGCTGGGCTCTATGTGATGTGACAGTCACCTTCTGCGTGGGTTTTGTTGTGCCTGTGGGATGAGGATGGGGGGTGGAAGTACTGACGTGAACAGTCCCTGTTAATCACATTTGTTGACGTATGGCCGGTTAGTGTAAGGGCGAAGGGCTTGCCTCGACTCTAAATGTAATACTGTAATTCCGTTAAACTAGAGCAGGTCTTGTTTCTCAGTGTTTTCTTTTGCCTAGGAATTTAAATGTAACAACAGAATATAAATTACAGGAAAATAAGGTTGGCAAACAGGATCTTTTTACGAAGCATGTATGTATGTCTGTAACTTTACACCTCAGTCTCGGTGAAGTCCAAGGTCTAATCCTGTGTTTTTTGACTTGTGCGTGTTCTTAAAAGCGTTGCTGAATCAGAGCCAAAGCCTTGCCATGGCCACCTCCCTGCCATGTGAACTGGGTGTGTGAGAGGGATGGGATTGCTGAAAAAAGCCAAAACAAAACAATAACCAACCCCCCAAACCCAAGAAAGTGTCGGGACCAGGGTTTTTTCATCATCAGACAGAGATACCGAGTCAATCTGGTTTCATCTGAATAAATTAGGAGGTTGTTCAGGGAGGAATAAAATGAGATTTAGCAGGGATAGGTAGAAAGTAGCCCAGCTAGGAAATAAAAATTCCAAACTGCCGGTTTGACACGACACGTCAGCTGCTCAGCATCAGTTGTGTGGGAAACGGCTGAGGCATAACTGGGGTTGAGAAATTAAGGTGGGACACTCTGTGCCGTGTCTCAGTTAAAAAGACAAATGCAGTCATGAGAGGCATAAACACACGTGTTGCATCTGAGTCCTCCTTTTCTCCTGTTGTGCTGTATGCAGAACCAGTTCAACTGCATTGGGAGCACGATATACAATTGGCCACTCTCTTGCAGAAAGGGTAAAGAGGAGCTGGAGAAAGTATAGAGGAGAACAGCTAGGATGATAAAGGAGTTGGAGGGAATAGGCTATGAAGACAGATTAAAGGGAATTAAAGATCTACACCCTGGAAAAATAGAGGCTCTAGGAGGATGTGATTATAGTATGTAAGTACATGAAGTGATGCTACAAAGAAGAAGAGGGGAAAAAATTGTTCTCATTAGTTAGCAGTGCTGGAATTTAAAATCCAGCGTTTCAAATTGTGTGTGTCTGGGTATATTTGATGTACTTTTCACTAGAGTAACTAGGCACAAGGTTGAAATAAAAAAATAAGAGTTTTAAATAGTAGAGAAACTCATTAATTCAAGTACAGGAATGGAACTTCCACCTGAGATAAGTGACGGATTCAATTCTGGGGTTTCTTGCAATGGACATTTCTTTTAAATGGTCGAGAAGTCAGTTCAGTTTCTCCAAGGAAAGGATGTAGGGCAGTGTCTGCCCAGAGCCTGCTGTGGGATTGGAAGAGGGGGTGTCACTGACTATTAGGGTGCGTGGGAATGGTGGTTGTTAATGGTGGTTAATGCTAAGTCATGAGTGTGCCCATCAAACCCCGAAGGTGATGCGTAGAATGTAGTCTGTGTGGTGGGGATGGGGGTAAGGAGAAGGGCAGCAACAGCTGGATACAGAATCACAGAATCGTAGGGATTGGAAGGGACCTCTGGAGATCATTGAGTCCAAGCCCCCTGCCAAAGCAGGGTCCCTAGGACAGGTTGCACAGGTTGTTGTCCAGACAGGTCTTGAATATCTCCAGAGACGGAGACTCTCTTGGTCTTGCTGCAGATGCTCCTCCAATGCTCTCCTTGCAACAGACATTTGGAGAATAGCTCAGCAACAGGCATAACGGGGTTGGGGGGCAGTGATTTGGGGTGCATTGCCTTGTGCTCCAGCAGCAATGCTAGCACTCTGCTTTGCTTTTTTTTTTTTTGCTCTATTTTTTTCTCCTCATGCTACAAGGTAGCACATGCCGATGAGAGGGCAGGATTGCAGCCTGTGGGCTGCAGTTTTAACCTGATTTGTCTTAAATTGGTGTAGTCGTTTAAAAGGTAATATACCATTCCTGTTACTTCCAATAGGGCTTGATGTAAAACACGAGCTGCTTCTAGTGGGCTCAAGTAATGAGGAAGGGGAGAAACTCAGCTTTAAAAAGCATCCGAAAATATGCAGCCCAGCTCCAGGGAGAGCTGTCACTGGCCACACACAACAAATGCCACCTCTCCCCAAGGCCCATGGGCCTGTGCTAAACTTTGTCCAGCAAAGGAGAGGCGTTTACCCTGCTCAGACAGTTCTGTTGAGATGAGATACTTGCTTTCTGGGCACCTCCTGAAGCTTGGGTGGAAGCATGAATATCTAGTAGTCTATTTCAGTATATGGCTTAATTTCATGATTTTTTTTTTTTTTATTGCTGGGTTTTTAAAAAATTTGCTATTTAGGGAGGACAGGGATGCTAAGCCATCTTAGTAAGAATTCAGAGAGATTTGCACCAGTGCAGCTTCACTGCAAACCACATCTTTCTTCAATTGATTTTGCTGTGAAGACAGCAACTGGCATTCAAGTACAGTTGGTACAAGGATTTAATCATTACTGCTTCTGGTTTGATTTTAAATCAGATACAGGGAGTGTGTCTGCCTCAGAGAATTGTGACATTTTCTCCGAATTCATTCCGTCGGTGCCTCTTGATGAGCTTCAGGGCCCAACAGGCAGTCATGAATATGGTAGACCTGTGTTGGTTCCCGGTTTTGTCTCTTCTTCTCCTGTACAGAACCGAAAATGGTGGTATTTTGCCTCCACGGCTATGCCATCCTTCAGACCAAGGGAGAATGTGTCGTGAGGCTGAGCTCTGTGCTCCTGCCTGGACCATGCACCGACACCGGTTTCATGGCAGCTGGCAAAGATGAGGTCACTTCTCATTGCCCCCGAGAAATAAAACTTTAAAAAGGTAATTCTGCAATTTCTGTGGGTGTTCTGCTCAAACCCCTTCCAAGAGGAGAGCAGGAGAAGTGCTATTGATTTTTTCAGTGTGCAGGTGGCTTGGGCATGTTCTCCACACTGTCAGAACGTGAGCAGATGCTTCATAACTGTAATAGAAAAAAAAATCAAGGATGCTTCTCTCCACCCCTGAGTTCCCCCAGTATTTTGGCAAAGATCGTTGGCCCAGACAGATGTGGAAGAGAGAGAGAGAGCAGAATATGAAGTACGTCAGCAGCATGAATATTTAAAATACGGTCCACTGTGTGGCAGAAGTACTGGAGGCTTCTGCTTAGCTAGTTTTTGTATCCACCCATGACTTCTTTTGGCCATGTGTATGAGCCCTGTCCCCAGTTTCACACAGTTAGTAAGTATGGGTTGCAATAGACAGTGTGGGTGGATTTCACACTAGTGCTTTGGTCACTGCTGTCCCCAGTACCCTGAGTGTTCCCCTCTCTCTTCAAACAGTTCTGTCTGGTTTCTCTGTCTCCGGTGCTTTCGTGTTCCAGAGTGTGATTCCTCAGTGATGCCATAGCACAGCAGTTATATTCCAAAGGTTAAATGGATGAAGTGGTCTGTGTGAGGGGGGCTGTGCAAGTCCCAGCTTTGATAGCCAGCCCTGGCTGAATAGGTGGTGAATTTGCTTCCAGACCCTCCGGAGATCCGTGGGGTTATAGAACAAGGTAGTTGAGGAAGGTAGAGGTGGTAAAAGCTCCAGCAAGCACAGAAGAGCTGAAGTGCCTGGCCCTTCTCCCCTCCTTATTGGAAGTGGGGCAGGGGGCAGCAGAGAATGAGTGGACGCTTTTAAGCAGTTTTCAGCCTCCCGCACAGATTTCGTTACTCTGCCCTATGTCATGAACAAGCTGACTTACGCAAGACGCTTTATTTGCCAGAGGGTTATTTGCTGTACTTTGATGTAATAATGCTGTGCTCTTGCATTATTTGGAAAGAATTCTATTCTGTTAAGTATTTTGTATGCAAATACCTTCCAAGGAGAAAAAAACCCCAACCAACCCACAAAATTTTAATTTTTACATCACTTATTTTTTCACTTCTTTGAAAATTATGTCTTCTTATAAAATCACTTCCACTAACTGGTGTTACATCACCAGTACCCAACCACGAATATGCGTTCCTGGGAAGGAGAGGGTGACAGAAACAAACACCTACTCTAATGTGTCATTAGAAATCAAACAGACCTAAAACTTGCTTCTGCTTGCCAATGCTCAGATCTTCTGAAAGTCTGTCTTCAGCAAGCGAGGCCAGGGATGCATCCAGATTACAGAAGCTCTGCTTGCAGGCATGCAAAATACCATCGAACGGTTTAAGATTATGGGTTTGCGTTGTGCCCGCAAAGCTGTTTGTTTATGTATTGGATTAAAACCTTCATTTTCCACCTCTATTTGCTCAAACAAAGTGAGTACTTAGATCAGTTAAACAGAGTTCTCCATTCATCTCCACTGGCTGTATCCTTTGTGCGTTACATCCGCTTCTATATAAACCTGCTCTTTGTTTTGTTTTGAGGTGCTGCTGTAGGCTCTATCAGGGAACAAGTGACAATCTATAATATCTTCAGAAGTGGGATGGATAAAATAGCAGTAATCTGATACTGACACATAAAGGTCAGCGAAAGGCACCTCTGAAACCCCTGAGCTGATGGGAGTAGCAGAGCAGCCTACAGAAGGTGCCTGCATTTGTCTTTCAGTTCTGAGCCTTGCTTGGGGTTTTTTGTTGGTTTTGTTTTTTTTTTCTTCTTTCTGTCTGAAGTGTCTATTTTTGGTAAGTTGAAGTGGTTGCTCGGCTTTGTAGAGTGGCAGTGGAAGCTATATGTAGGTGTTAAGTATGTTACGAGTAGTGTCGTGTTAGCAAAATGACCTTTTGAGTTCCTGCCTACCATCAGCACCGATCTCTCTGGTTATTGACAGCACTAGGCTTCGACATCCCGAGCATCGCTTACAGTTTGATACTCTCTCTTGGTCATTCCGTCATTTTCTTTGGACACAATACCAGGGTATCGTGTCCTACATAGTTTGTCTTGTCTTGTGCAAGTTCCCTGGAAAGAAAAGAGATTTGCACTTGGATTTAAAAAATAAATACAGATCTCGGTAGGGCTCTTCCCGTTGGCTTGGCTGTGGCCTTTAGGCTCTCACAGAGAAACTTTAAAAATCCCTGCTGGGGGTTTAAGCCATGTGACTCCTGTTGATATTATAATGAGATTTACAGTGCTTAAAACCCACGGGGGACTGACTCCTTACTCGGCGTCACACGGTGTTTCCGCCATTCTCCCAGTATATGGGGAAATCTTTATTTATTTGATTTTTGGGGGTTGTGCCGAGCGCACCAAACTCGTAACCCACCTGTAGTCTTCATGGGCTTTAAAGGGAGTGTTAACCTGAAAGCCTGCTTCCTCACCCACCACCCTCTGCTGTATTCAGCTATGGAAGCAGATGATAAAAATCATTATTTTCTGAATTACTCTTTTCCAACGTGTTTGGAGGGTGTTTGACCATATGTCTTGTCTGGCTTGGGTGGACATCGTTCCCTCATCTATCCTCCCCTCTTTCTCAGCTGAGGAAATGTGTGGTATAGCATTTTCTAATTTCCTTGCAAGGAATACATCAGTCCCTTTGTTCTTTTAAAAACTTGTCTCATAGTTTCTCACCACTTGCACATTTGAAAAAAAACCCAAAACCTGATGAAGTTAAATCAGTGCAATATTCCCTTACGAAAAAGGCCTTTGTAAGTCTCCTCACCTGCAGTTGTTGTGGAGTTGTTGGGGTTTTTAGGAAAGAACCTTGCACATTATGCATTTGTGCTTGAAGAACTGTTGGTAAAGAGCAAAACCCACAATTTTAATGAAATCATTCACATGCTACTTATAATTCCTTTTCGAGTCAGATTTGTACCTTTTTTGATTTTTATTTTATTTTTAATTTTAAATTATTTTTTTAAAAACAGCTTCAGTTTTCTTCAGATGCTTATTGGGCCAAAAAGTCAAAATCTGGGCAGGAATTCCTCATGCAGCTTCTCAGGGGTATATTCTGCAGTGATGTGGTTATCCAGCGCATCAGAAATAATGCAAGAACGCAGTTTTGGTATAGGATGCAGGCAGATAATATTACAGAACGAGAATAAACAGCATTTCCACATGTGTGTAAAAGTAAAATGGCAAAAAAATAGCTGCTTATCCATAATGTTACCTGTAATCCGGGATATAATAAGTCATAAAAGCCCCACCTTGCTGCTGGTATGTGTTCATATCCTTTGTATATGTTTGAAGTTCATAATACAGCACAGGCATACCGTAGCAAAAAAGATTTGCTACGAAAAATAGGTATGTGTGTGAGCTTAAAGTAGAGATTTTGGTGGTATTTTGACATTTTATTATTAAAGTCATCTTAGGTGATGGAAATTATTGCAAAAATAATTCCTTTACTTAAGTTTCCACGCAGAAGTTGAATAAAGGAGATATTTTAGAATATGGTTCATCAGTTAGTGCAACAGATACATTTCCCTGAGCACCACATGGCCCGGATCAAAGCGTCTCATGACTTGGATCAGTGCAGCCAAATCATTACGTATTGATTGGAATCCCGCTGAAGGATTAACCCCTTCGTGCTCATATGAATTTTGTTCTTTAACCCAGGTTTCAGTGGTTAGGAAGCCCTGTGACGTTCCTTCCAAATCTTAGGGAGGTTAATAGCCCCTGCTAACCCCTCGTGCCAAGGAGCCTCTTTGATTGCATGCTTCCTTTTTTTATCATCAGGGGTTTTTTTTTTCATTTGAAAACGCACCTTGATTTTTCTTTGCTGGGACATAAGGGAGCTGTGCTTGTACAAAGAAAAAAGAGAGTGGGGGGAAAGAAAAAACCCCACCCCAAAATGAAAAAAAAACCCCAAACCACCACACCAAACCCCCAACCCAGTAAATAAATAACATGGTGGGAAAGTCAGGGTTGCAGAGGCAATGCTTTTCTTCTTTCTGTAGCGATGAGGAAAACCTGGGGTCTGGTTGTATTGTGCTGTAAGAATGCACTGGCGTGTGGAGATGACTTTGATTCCTGATGAAGTTGAATTGTAAATATGCAATGTTCATAAATTTCTTAGCAAAATATCAAGCAGGATATTAAGCAGGTCTGTCAAATGATTTCTCCCCCGTCCATGTTAATTTAAATTCTTTACAAAGCTTTTAATTAATGAATGAAATGTAGGAGGATAGCTAAGTAAGAATGACACATGTTTCGCACTGGAGATGGTATTTAATTCTGTTTTGAAAAACCACGGGCAGAGTCAGGTGGGTACTGTGATATGTTTCAGGATCTGGGGTTTTTTTTGCTGGTCTTAAAAGCCTTTGTGAAGAGTAATTGCCGGGGTGCCTTCAGTTACACCACTTCTTCTCTTTTCTCTTTCTCCCCTCCAGTTTATCCCACGAGGAGCACTCGCACAGCCATCCGCTCTACGGACACGGCGTATGCAAATGGCCAGGCTGTGAAGCTGTATGTGAAGACTTCCAGTCGTTTCTAAAGTAAGGATGGCTTTTTTTTTTTGGCATTGTACAGAAAGCATGCCCTGAAATTTTGTGTGCTGTCACTCACCGTGGGCCTGATCCAAAGCCCATTGAAGTCAACAGAGAGCTCCCTTTCACTTCAGTGGCTTTTGGATCAGGCTCAAGAACGTTTTAACAGGGGATAGTAAATTAGCCCCATGGGGAAAGTATAGTCTTGCTCAGTGTATTACTGTAAAACAGAGTGTTTGCAGTCCCACAGCCTTTTTTTTTAATTATTATTATTATTTAAATAATTTTCTGTTGCAGTATTGATAATGTAAACAATACAACCTTGATTTAACCTTGATTTCACTTTAATTAAGAAATTTAGTCTTAAATTAACTCCATAATTGCACAGAGAATTGCAGAACATCACATGAAATTTAATTTATGTCAAATAAGTAACTAATGAACAAAGTCTACACTACTAAAAATAAACTATAATTGTATTAATTGGGCCCCTGCAGTTTGCTGCAGACCTTTCCTTGCTGCCAAAGAACAGAGTTTTATGTGTTGCATAAACAGTGCATTATGGATGCATGCATCCCAATGCAGGGAAGGACCGGCAGAGCTCTAGTAACTTACACGTGGCTGCTCCACAGCTAAATCACTGGCCTCACCCACCCCTCCAACCTAAAGCAAAAACTCTTCCCATCACAAAAGAGTTCTCTGTCTGGGCAGATCCCCAGGTACAGAATTGCTTTGGGTGCATCCAGGTTTGGGCACTGATTTTTTTCTCAAGTACTCAGGCTCTTTGGTTGTCAGGTCACAGAAGACCAACCGCCCAAGCAGCATTTATGATGTAAATGCTCAAAGGGACAAACTCTGCTCCCATTTGCAGTGGTCCATAGATATGTGTGGGTTTCTTCAGGATGGATAAGGAGAATTAGTCTCAGAACATTCAGCTGTTTCTTTTCTTTCTGGGGTAATTCCCTGGGTTTCTGCGTAAGGGAGGGAAATGTGACAGCAAACAGAAGATGCTTATTAGATGATACAGAAAGGCTTTTCCTCAGAAAAGAGTGGGCCAGTTCTTCCACTGGTAAAACCTTCCTGAATTTAGTGGGAGCAGTGCTGGTCCTACTATACACATACGTTATGAGTAAGGAATGGTGCAGTAATGAGAAGGTTCTCATTACAAGAGGATTACAAAATAAGAAGGTGCTAGTCATAAATTTCCATGAAGGGTGGCCTCATTTCTTTTAATTCATCCTGTTGTTCACTTAAGTGAAATAAATGCTAATCTTGCCATACTTGCCAGCTCATTCATATTCATATGCCATACCATAGCGTTCAGACCTTTAGAACAATTCTAATTTTTATTGCCCTTAACGCAAGGGAAAGGTGCTGTGGTAGCCTTGGATATCAGAATAACGTGTGCAGTCGTGTGTGGTTGGATTATGCCACCTCTGCTTTCTACGTCGCTCCCCCGTTCTAGATTAGATCTGCTGGTTTTAGGAAGGTTTCTTACAGAGCAGTGGGCTTTTTGACATGACCACGAGTAGAAGATACAGCCCTTAAGTCACACATCATGGGTAGACGCAAAATTGATATTTTTTTGGATGGTATTTTGGAGATGTTTCAGTAAGTAGACTTGAGTCCACCAGTTCACCTGGCGGAGACGCTTGGGGCAATCAAGAGATAGGAATAACCTGAAACCTACTTCCAGCCCAGGCTGGACCTGAAGCAGCTTTATCTCCTCCCAGCCCCAACAGCTCTCCTTCTCTTATCACTTTCTTATCATCACTCTTTTTGGGTTTTGGGGTTTTTTTGTTCTTTTCACCCCATAGAAACCTTTCAACTGAAAGATTCCCTGTGCCTTTCTTAAACCCATCGGCTTGTGTCGATTCTCTCATTATCCAAATTCTGTAGTGTCCAGACAAAGTCTTATTGTTTGGAGTGATATTTAACCCAGAACGAATGCAGCAATATTTGAGCAGCATATTGACACTGTTAGGAAGTGAGCATTGCTTCATAAAACGAGACCGTAGCCTTTCAAGTCTCCTATGGAGCATCCGTCCTTAAATTATATTGCCATTTATCAGAATTCATTACTGAATGAACAGATACCAGGTAGATGATCGAAGTTTCTTTCTGGTTCTTGTATAATCCATGAAGCTCTTTCAGCAGTTCCCCTCAAGAGAAAAAGCTCTTGTTTACCAAGTGAAATACAGCCCGTGCATCAGCCGAGCATTGCTTAATTTCACTTACCTCCCTAAAAAGGCCTGTTAGGAAAAGCAAAGAGAAGTTACATGTGGAATGAAAGCCCTGTATGCCAATAAAATGATTCTACAGTTAAGGGAGAAAAAAGGACTCGCAGGTCTAAAACATGGTTCATTTCTTTTCCTCCTGAGGAAGAAATATCATAACTGTTGGTAAATCAAAACCAGAGATTTGACACTCTTCTGTGATCGCTCTGTAGTGTTTGTTCCCAAGGTGAGGTACACCACAGGGCCCTTGATTTCAAAGATAAACACTGTACAAATAACGATCCTAGTTGTCTTTCACTCACAGCCAACAGGAGGATGCTTATCAGAACCAGCAGATACATTGTACGCATTTATTTCCCTATTTTTTTCTGAAATAAGTTGCAGTTTTAGCATCTTGTTGAGGTTTTGGTTTGGGTTTGGGGTTTTTTTTTGTTGTTGTTTTGTGGTTTGGTTTGTTTTCTTTAAATCCATCAGCCACCGGTTACCCTGTGACGCGGTGTCAGTCAGAGCTAACTGATAGCAGCAGGGGCTGCTGCTAAGCCTAATGAAACAGTAGCACCCTGCAATGCTCCCCAAGCCTAAAAACCAAAAACCAAGTCCTTTCTCACCGTGCTGACCTGAACGGCCTTCTGCCAAGCTGCGGGAAGCAAGGTGAGGGCTGGAGGATGCACACGTGTCTCGCGTGTTAACCAGGGCCCGGCTCGCAGGCGGCAGCAAAAGGAGCAATTAGTAGCACAGAGCGACTTTCCTTCAAAATTGACTATACCCTTGATTTCATTTGCATGTGTTCAAAGACCATTGTGGATAAAAATATAGACCCCTTCAGATAGAAATAGATAGACCCCTTAAACAGCAAGTTGTCTGGGAAATCCCAGCTGAAGGGAGGGCAGTTTATTAATAGCAAGGTGTCTGGGTGTCCAAGGAAAAAACCTAAGATGAGTGTGTTTTTATCCCCCTCCCTGCCCTCACCTTTTTTTTTTTTTTTGTTTGGCTTTTTTCAAAAATTTGATTTTGGTTTAGATGCCCTTAATCACATCCGTACCATTTTTACATCAATAAAAAAAGGGCCACAGACCCGGGGAGCGGTCCTGCCACCCTGTATTGCAGCGATGCCAGTCATCTGCTTCCCCTGCCTCTCGCTTTGATGAAGCGAAGGGGAGTTTACGTGAAAGAAACTACTAAGTGCACTCTGTAATGTTTTCACAAGTGTTTTTATCATGGTAACATCTTGTTTACTTTAGTTGCCTGCCTAAAACTACTTGGAACATGTTAAGAAAACATTTGGGGAAAGCTTCTACAAAGAGGCTTTTGTTGAGCAGCAACTGCGAGCCTGCTCGGCTCACAAAGGTGTTAACTTTCAACCCCTTAAGCACTTCCACATGAAATTCCAGCAACTATGTTTGTGGTTTTGGAAAAACAAAGTGTATATTAAAGAAACCAGGTATATGCTAATACACGTTGAAGTAGGCCGGAAATCGTAAATTGTTTCAAAGGCATTAATTGCCATCGTTTGCGTGTCAGGCTCTGCTGCGGAGGGATCGGCTGCACTTAGCACGGCAGAGACAAAATTGGGAGGCCAGTAGGTAGCAAGAGTGCAGGGAAGCTTAGTCCACAGCTGTCTCTTTGGATTTATTTTCTAGAATTCCCGGTGGGACCCGTTCTGTGCCCCCCTCCCCGCCCTCCCTCCTTCCTATCAGCCATGGAGCAAGGGTACCACTGCAGGGATGCTCCGGCGTGGGGGAACCCACCCTACCCACAGCCAAGGACCCACCGGGATCCAAACAAGCCTAGTTTTCTTTTTATTTTTAATTATTATTTCCCGAGCCCGCCACGTACTTAGAATTGCCGTTCAAATGTCGACGTTACCGTTTTCTTTTACAACCGCCCGATTAACCTCGCTGCGAACAGCAGGGTGGGGAGGAAGGAGGGGGGCGGGGGACACGGACACGGGACACACCGGGATACGGCTGGGGTGGCCCAAATCCCACAGTGCCCTCTAGTGCTCCCGGGATGTTCGTGGGGACCCTTGGCGGGAGGGGGACCACGACTAGCATCCTCGAGACAGCCCTGTTTCCTTCCTCTCTGAGCCAGATGGGAAAACAACAACAACAAAAAAAAAGGAAAAAAAAGGGGAGAAAAGGGAAAAAAGAGAAAAATCAAGCCGGCTCGAACTAACTCCCTTAATTTTTTAGTTTTACACGTGTGTATAAATATTTTTACTCTGGGGGTAAGCGTTGCTTCTTCCCAGCAAACATGCCGAGCGCCTGCCCGCTATATGCGGTGAGGTATTTCTGAGCGTGGCATATATGTAGCGAGGCACATTGTCTTGCATTATTGCATTTTATATCTTAAGGTGCTCTTAGTTTATGTTTCACATTATAATTTCCGGTGGGTAATCAGAAAGCCTTACTTAAGAGACAGGGATCATCTTTGTTTCATACTTTTATTGACACTGTCTACCATATTACTGCGATGTCTAAATGGTAAAATTTATTATTAGCAATAGTGTCACAAAAGTCTGAGACAGCGATTTTCCTTTCAATAAAAGTAGTTAAAAACCTTTTAGAAAATCCATAATTTTGATTGCTGGTACTTCATAAATGTATAACTGGTACTTTTTAGCTGTCTCTTTAGGGAAAAATGAGTTTTATCACCTGCAGTACCTGGGTTAATGAAATTGTGTGTTGGAATTTAGCCAGAATGAAAGATGAGATCATTCGGTGGCACTAATATTGGCAACAGGTCTCGTAAAAAGGTTCGACTCTTTTTAGAGAAGTATCATTAGATTTTCTCCCTTTTTTTTTCTTTTTTTTTTTTTTTTTTTGAGTATGGGGGTGAGATTCAAGTTATTTGTCATTTTTTGAAGTTTCTGCGGTTCTAAGATTTTCATCTGCTGTAATATCCAAAACCCAGTGACCTAAAAGCCTCTGCTAAGGCCAAGAGAAACACAACAGTGTCCATCAGTGCCTAGTAAAGGAATTTACTTGCTTCAGATTTCAGCTCCAGTTCCTGTTTCAGCCCTTTAGAAATCACGACTCTCAGTTCAAATTTGAAATAATGCTGCTTCTTTCTCATGGTCCTCTGTGTTTGATTGTTTGTGGATATTAGCTGTCCAGGAAATCCCATACTTAGAGATATAAATCCAAAATGATCTTGTTTTTCCGCAGCCAGCCCAGGATGTATTAGACAGTTATGATGATTTGTTAATTTTTCTGACCTGTATTTATTTTATGTGTGCCGTATGCTTTTAAAAGA
>BSDF01000011.1:18428393-18513393 GCA_027925045.1 Hypotaenidia okinawae | reverse complement strand
ATTAATATTATTATTATTAATTTATTATTATTGTTATTATTATTATTTACTATTCCTGTTATTCCTGCTATTCCTACTTATTCCTATTACTCTTAATATTCCTATCCCCACTACTACTCTTACTTTTTGCCATCTGTAGCAAATGGGGGGGAGTTAAGTGCCAAAAAAGGGGGTATATTGAAATATATCGAATGTGCTGCAGAAGGTATGAGCTGTTTGTGTAACTGCCTTTCCAAATGCTTTTGAGTCCTTTCTGTCTCCCTGCACCTCGCTGCTCTGGCTGGGCAGCTTTGACAGTGTGTCTGTGTGTAGGCAAGAGGTTAGCAAAGAAGGGGAAATTAAAACAATGTTGTACATTATATAGTTACCAGCTATTGAAAACCCTATTTTGTATGCAAGACAGCAGCGTAGAGATATATGGAAAGCCTTGGGCTAAGTACAGAAGATAATTACATTTGGAATTTTACTGAGTTAAGTCATTTATAGCTTCAAATAGTTGGAGAGAAAAATCAGCAAAAACACACTTAAACTTCTTGTTGTTACTTTTCAAGATAAGCATTTAGAAAAAAAAAAACAACGCCTTTTATCTTCTTATCTTACAAATTACCCTTTTTCTTTCATAGATATTTCCTAAATTTTACTTTCAGGAACACGCTGGTCATGACACTCTTTCACTATTAACTGAAGCAATATAAACGTATTTTAACACAAGTTTTATAAAAATCCAACTACCAGTCATAAAATATCAGAGTCTCACAGAAAATCTTATGAGAAATGGTCTGTTATTTTAACAAGTTTCTTGGGAATTAGGGAAAAAAAAGGGGGAAAAAAGGAAAAATCTTCAGTCTTCCTGGAAAACTCAGGTACAAGGTAATCTTTAGCCAAGATGTGGTAATTTTCAGGCTGAAGGTAAATCTAGATTCTTTAGTTGCAGCTGGCTTGAAAAGCATTAATCCTCCTGCCATTGCTGCGAACGGCTGCGCCTGGAGCTGCAGAAGGATGCCCTGTGTTAGCAGTGGGACAGGACAGAGATGATACTTGGTTGCCACCTCTCCATAAGCCCTGGAGACTTTTTTTTTTTGAAAGATTTATCAGCAGTGCATTGTGCTGATCGTTACCAGTGACTGATAGTTACAGCTTCACAGTGCTCAGCGCTGGGGAATGCCTCTTAGCATAGAGTCATTGCACGGGAAGGCAGCATCAGGTCCCCAGGAGGAGAACGTCATTTCAGAGTGGCTTGAGGGCCAAAAAGTTCTGTATTTGTTTTTAACATTCCTACTAGCATGGCAGATAGGATGAACTGGAGGCTTAATTGGCTAAATTAAGGGATGTTGATAATGGAATGAGAGCATCTATATGTTGGCCGGGTGGAGCTGGTCCTGCTTCTGAAATGCATCTGCAACTCTCCGCTCCCTCTCCTTTTATCATATATATCAGTCCACTGATACTTAAAAAAAAATTCTGCCAAGAAGTGTGTGGGGATTTGTCCTTCAGTGCCTCCTTTGTTTGGCCATGACCTGTTTTTGCACTGGACCATATTAAAACCAGAGCCTGGCCCAGCAGCAGGGTTTTTAATGATGCCGTCTGCAGCGCTCAACATGTTGTAGTAAGAGCAGTTGGAGTAAGACATGGACCTGATACTCTGGCAGTGGAGCGGTTACCAACTGAGTGGCTGCAACAAGCCCTGTGACCGGCCCTGAGGAAGAGAGGGACACGTAGCCTTTTCCTTTGACCCCCAGAGCTCAGCACTGCCAAGAAGCCTTTCCTTCCAGTGAAGCTGTGAAATGTCATATTCTGTTTAGGGTCCTTACACCACAGCAAGATCTAAGTGCCACACCATCTCATGCATGGACAGCCCCATCAGGACATGGGTAGAATTCAACAAACTCATTCCACCCAAGGGATTCATTTCAGGTTTTGAGTGTGATGGACCCAAATGCAAGCCTTTCTTTTTTGCTTTGTGCTCTTATTTAATTTAGGCACAACAGTTTTATCAGTTTTACCAATTTATCAGTTTTAGACAGAGATAAGTGTAATGTCTTCTAAAGACAGGAATTTTTAGATTATCTTTTTGTTTTCTTAAAAAACCCAAGTCAGAGCTGTTTCGTGTTTGCTTGCAAATGCCCCTTTGCAGAAGTATCTCAAAGCTTTGGTTTCAGCATTTCCATCACAAACATACTTAAAATATCACAGACAAGGTAGAGATCTTCTCATATTTCGCTTTGTTTAAACCATCTTGACATGATCATTTGTTGCCATTATAAATAGTGAGAATTGGGCTGCTGGGTAAAACACAAACACAGCAACATATCCCTGTCCTTAGCTAGATCTTAGCTGGAGTAGGACATTGCAGCACATCCATTTTGCAGCACCACCTTTGAGTGGAAAAAAAACATTTCAGGACAGCAACAAGACTATGATAAGTTCAAAAAAAGTATCTCCAAATGGGAGAACACAAAGGCAGCTGCCCATTTTCAGTGTAGTGAAAACACTGCTTGGTCCTGTTTTCTTCAAGCATCCATTGTCACTCAGGAAAAGTGGGTCCTAGACCTTTCTAGGCACATAATGGAAGGGAAGTGTCTATGTTTTGGTTGTCTCTTGCACTGCCCATGACTGGCTTTCTTCTCCTTTGTCCTTGGTCTGTCCAGAGCCCTGCTGCTGAAATGATCTCCCCTTTTTGTTGATGTGGCCATGTTGCTCCTGTTGAATGCCCTCATGGGGTGTCCATTTTCACATCCCTGCTCCTTGCCATTATTTTCTGTCTGGTTTTCCTCCTGTGTGATTTCTCCACCATCTGTGCCTAATGCCTCCTTCTCTCTCACTCCTCAGTTGCCAATCTCCCCATACTGCCCCTTCACCTTGAGCCCCTTCTGGCCTGCGCTTTCTGTGACTTCCCTCTCCTGCATTTCCTACCTGCGTAGTTTTAGGATTTGAGAACCTCTCTGGGGCCAGGCATGTGTTTTGGCATCCAAGTTTGCAAAGCAGGTACTTTGCTCTGCATGTGTTTTCTGTTAAACCACAGTCAGGCACCTAAATCGTGTTTGTACCCCACCAAGGACAGGGAAACATCACAAAATCAGGCTGTTCATGAAGAACAGGGTGTGGGCATCTGAAAACTCCCTCCAAATGAGTGTAAGAAAAAAGAATGAGGCTTCAGATGGGTCTGAAGACCCTCTGTACAGAGCAGATCCTTTCATACATGGCACAACAGCCCTTGCCCATGAAACGCTACCGGTACATCAAGAGCATTTTATAGCACATCTACCAATAATCCCAGTTTATGTCCCATCTGCCCTCCAGTAGGTGCCACCAGTGAGAGCTGGCTGCCACCAGTGCCTGAGCAAGCCCTCGTGGCCTCTTTTGCATGACCCCACTGACTGGACAGGCTACTAGTGGCATTCGAATTTTATATCACTACTGCTTCCTGACCTAAGGGAAAAACAGTTTAAAGAAATTCTTCAGATTTTTTTACTTCTCTTCAGTGCTTTGAAACTGAGACACCTCTATTTTTCATAATTTAAACTCCTGCCTAACTGGGTGAGTGTTTGAATTCCTAGACTATGACAAAATGCTAGTGTGTGTCTGCCTGAAATGTCGAGAGGATCTTTAATAACCTCCATCTACCAGAAACAGCATTAAAAGCATTGCTAAGACGACAGAGGAGGAGGACCCCAGCCATTCAGAGGGGTGTACCCCATGCTGCTCGGGCCCCTTTCCCTCCTGCCACCGTGCTGATGTGGGCAGGAAGCCTTTGGGTCCTGCCTTTTGTCTCTTTTGGCTAGATGATGTTCTTCTGCAGTAGCCCATGCACCAAAATATAATGCCCAGCGACTGCTATGGAGGAGAGATTGCACAACAGAGCTGAGAGTACAGCTTCCTCCTCAGTTTTTAACTTGTTTGGTGTGAAGCACAGCGGCTGAGGGGTGAGACCTCTCCTTTCTCTGAAGAGGTCCTCAGAGGACTCTCTGGAGGGAGAAGTTTCTGCTGCTGCTCTATGATAAGAGCCCCTTGCTGCCCTTCAGCCCTTCCCTGAATTCCAGTGCAGATCTGGTGATGAGATTGCTGGAGATCTGCTGTAGGTGTCAGGTTTTCTCTCTCTCGACATTGAGATGTTTGACCAAAAGAAGAGCAGCTGTGTGAAAAGCCCAGCCATTCTTTGCTTTTCCACTTCCAGAGCACACAGCAGTAACACCATTTTTTCCTTTATTTAATTCCTGTCTTGGAAACCCCTGTGCCAAGTTTCATCCCATCGTGACACCTTTCTGGCATGGTCAGAACCCCCTCACCTTGCAAAGAGCAACACAACCTTCACTGTAAGGCTGAATCGAGGATTTATGATCAAGTCTCCTTTTATATACACTTAGCCCAACTTCACTGCTACAAACAGATGATGATGATAAGGTGGGCAGGTTGTTTAAAGTTCTGCTGGAATGCGAGCACAGTTCTCCTCTTGGCACTGGGAATGCCTAAAGCAAAAACTCGGCTCTGCAAAAATTGTCATTTGTGAGGACCTAATCCAAATCCTGCTGGAAACAGGAGCCTTTATGTTGGGCATGTAGCTTAACAACACCCCTTTTTCATTACTATTATTTCTTAATATCTTTCCACTGTTGCTTTTTTTTTTTTTTGTGTGTAGAGTAGCTGGAAAAAGTCCTATTTGCACATAGAAAAAATTTCTTGTTTCCAAAAATAATGAGATTTAGGGTCTATCCAGTGCATTGAAATGCATTGGAAACCCATCTGGGCCAAGGGTGCGTACGGTATAAACCTGAGACACCAGCTGTGGCCTGGTGTAGATCTCAACCCAAAAAATGCAAGAGGCTTCCAGAGCAGGAGCTCTGCCCCAGCTCTTGGGCACGATGCAACTGATGAGAAAGAGTGAAAGCATTGACCCTGTGGCCATGAGCGCACAGGGGTGGTTCCAGATGCTGCTAGCTGTTCCCATCCTGCTGCCCTCGGGCATATGCGGAAGGGATGCTGGCAGCTCGCCCTGCCACTCCTGCCCCATGCCCAGGTTCCCAGCCTGGCAGCCCAGGGTGGCCAAAGAAGGGGCTGTGCCACCTTCTCAAGTAAAGGCAGAGCTTTTTCTAGGGCTGAGGCCACCCCCTGTGTCCCGCAGAGGTCCCACCTGTGGTTTAACCACCGCTGTCTTGGTGCTTGCATCTCAAAGCCAGTACGTGATGTAGAAGCCATGGTCCATTTCTGGTCTGAAAGGAGGCCAACGCATCTTGGAGCTGCTGCCCTGCTTGCTTTCTGCACACCTCCCTAACCGGAGCGGGGCTGGTTAATAAACATGATTCACTGTTGTCTTTTAGCTGTCAGGGCTAGAGTGAAGCTGGTGGTGCCAGCAGGTCTAGCTCTTCTCACTCCAGGGCTAATGCATTTTGCTTTGGGAAGCAGTGACATCCAGCACCAGGCCTTAGCTTTACCTCACGAACAGAGCGTATACAATTTCCAAACTACTCAGCAATAAAACTCTTCTGTCTCGCGCCTCGGTGCCAACTGTTTAATTAGGAGTAAGCAGAGGCTGGGTTCTATTCCTACGAGTAACAGAGGGTTTTATTTTTTTCTCTCTCCCCCCAACCCCCTCCCCTTTCAGCTTGCAAAAGACAAAGAGCGCCTGCAAGCCATGATGACGCACCTGCACGTGAAGTCGACTGAACCAAAAGCCACCCCTCAGCCTGTAAGTACTGAACTGTGCCAAAAGGAAACAAAAACCCCACAACAAACCTCTCTTTCCTGTTCCCTTTCCTGTTCCCCGTGTTCTTTGTGCATGATGCGAAACACTGGCCTGCTTTGGAGCCGGTCACTGTGAGGAGATGCAAAGTCCTCCTTCACAGGAGGCACTGCCAAGGGCACCTGGGCTTTGTCATCTCCCTCTCTTCAGGGACTTGGAAAAAAGTTTTGCTCTAAAGCTGAGGCACTGAGCCTTCTGTCAGTCGCTTTGCATTGGGCTGACTTGCATGAAATCTTAGGAAGTGTTAGGAAGGAGATGTAATTAAATTAAATTTAGTGTATTTATGTTGCTTTCTGCCTGTCTGACAGACATTTACAGTAGAACAGGCTCTAGCAGCACG
Organism: Hypotaenidia okinawae; assembly: GCA_027925045.1. Taxonomy (NCBI): domain Eukaryota; kingdom Metazoa; phylum Chordata; class Aves; order Gruiformes; family Rallidae; genus Hypotaenidia; species Hypotaenidia okinawae. Next base: position 18,507,316 of record BSDF01000011.1, on the reverse strand, counting down.
TTTTGAGGATAGTCACTGTTACCCAGTATCAGGTTTTATGCTGTTGAAATTGAGAAGAGAAGCCTTCTCTGCCCCAGACTGCCCTTGAACAAAGGGGATGCAGGGGTTAGAAGTGGCTTTGCAGCCCAGGGCGACCCCTGGGTACCCCCAAACCCACATGAATCCGCCATCTCCTTCCCTGGCCAAAATGACTCTGCTTCAGCTGTTGTTTTCTCCCAACCTCTTAATGCTGAAAATGTTCCTCAGAGCTTCCAATGATTATTCAAAGTGGAGAGAGTGCTTTGCTTCTTGATTTTAAGATTTGTAAGATTTAAAGGTACACTGGCTTTATTTGATTTTGCTTGGAGTCATTGTGTGAAAATTAATTGAGCGTTGACAATCTATAGTTAGTACTAGCAATTTTAATCAATATGCAATGATGCAGCATAATGACAAAGTATTGGTTTATCTGTTTTGACCGATTTTTTTTCTATAAATAAAGCAAACACACACCCATATATGTGTGATTTATGGTGATAGAAATAAAAAGGAGTCAGACTATTAACCCAGCAAATATGGTAGCCTGCCAAGATGCAGTTGGTAGACAAAATTAATGTCTGAAACAGAACACATTACAGAGATAGAGAACATAAAATCATTAAACACTTCGCGCACCCATTTTTACTAGAAAAGGATTTCTCAGTTTCCATGTAGTTGGAAACAAATGGCTGCAGAAGTGCAAAGGGAGGCTACTAGGCAGGAGATCACGGGCTATTCAACACCGGAGCAGATGTCAAAGTCAACGGGAAATTTCAGTGCCTTCTTGGTGAGGGTTGAGTGGTGTAGGTATAAACCCTTCCATTTGAGCTGTTGATATGCCGAAGATTGCTTGATCTGGTGGGTACCAACCCTCTAGAGTAAAAACTACTTACAGTGTCTATAAAAATAGCATTCTTCTAGTTCCACGCATCCATCTCAGCCTGAATGCAAATGCTCCAGTGCATTGTTGGCAAAGTATGTAGACCCAACAGAATGGGGAGGAGGTTTGGTTTCTATAGCTCTTACTGGATTAAAAATTAAAACAGCGGAATAATCTGGGAGTCTCAAAGCACTCTGCCTTGAGGCCTTTCATAACAGCGGTGCCCCTCAGGAGGAAGGATTAAAAACTAAAGGGAGGAAATCATAAGAAGGCGAGCAGCGCTTGGCAAGGCAGCTCGTGATCGATGCTCGGCCGTGGAGGGCAGGAAGCTTTCGCGGGGTGTTGTAGGCTACTGAGATACCAGGCGGTGTCGCCATGAAGATTAGTGTTAACAGCTAATAAACAGGGAAAAGCAGTGGAAGGAGGGGTGGGGGATAAAAAAAAAGTGGGGGAAAAAAAAGTGAACGCAGGGGGAAAAGGGCTGTCTTGATTAGTATTAAAAATGTTTTACATTCTGGAAAATTATAGCTTTGTTGGGGACCTCCTACTAAATTTATTTTTAACTGCTCTATTGAAAATTCTGTACCACTAGTCAACATTATCTCTCAGTTGCTCAGCACAGTGTTTCTTTATTAAAAGAAATAGGCATGAATATTTTTGACTGAAAAATTAATAGCTTTTGAATTCATACACAGCAGGTTTTCTTTTGCAAAGAAGTCCAATATCGCTGCACAGCACTTCTATAACCATTTATTTAGAGTCCAAGTCAAACCTTTGACAGCTAGAGCAGTGTTACAAGCCAACATAAAGAACTCCAAGATGTAAACCAACAATAGGCAGTCTGTGTGAGGTTTGCCATTGTCAAATACATAGATTGTTTGGATTAGTTTATGTAAATGTACTGTTGTATTACCCTTTGGAAAAAAAAAGATCACATTTGTGTATGAAAAGTGGTTTCGTTCACAGGCAGCATTATAAATTCCTTATCCTTTAACTTACATGTTAGAAGTAAAAATTGGTGCCTGACAGGCCTATATTGTGTGGCACTCTGTTGTTGGATTGAAACTGCCTTCTTTTCATTTATTGAAATACAGAAAAATTTATTATAGATACCATCTGATAAATCAGAAATTATTAAAATATGTATAGGTGAAGCATTTGAAAATTAATTATAAAAATGTGGAAGTATAGTGTTTTGCATAAATCGTGCTTTCCCAGTGAAAAAAATACACAGGCGTTGCATAGAGTGTGCTAGACCCCAGTCCTTTTAACTCAGTGGGATAGGACTTTGGTAAAAAGATCTGATGACCATTATTGCAGTGCAAAGTATTCTTTACATCCAGTAATTAATTTTTTTTTCCCCCAACATAACTAATGCAAGGTGTATGTTAGAATTAATATATTACGGTACATGGGTGATTTTAAAGGAGAGAGCGGCTGTGAATCCAAGCCTAGCAGTGAATTGGGATTTAAAATTACAGCCTTTTCAGGGCTGAGGAAATGCTTTGATTCTGCTTAAAGGATCTTAGTGCTTGTTTTTAAAATATTTTGCTACTGGCAGGTAAAGTTGGTGACCAAGGCGCTCACCACACGTCTGTGTTAATCACGTGCCGTTTGTGTTTTGTACCCACCACTGGTACCGTTGGTCTCACCTTTCCGGCTTCAGGCAACAGCCAAGTGGGTGTTGTTGGACCAGTTGGACCGCAGCTGGGTTCTTGGTGGTCATGTGTCAATTTAACACTCACCCGCCTCTGGGGAAGGGCTGCTTCTCCAGTCCAGCATGTCCATCCATTAGATCCCCACCTTTGGGTGGCTGTAGCTCCTTGCTGTAGTTCTGACCTTGGGAAGGGTGGTGGATTCACCAGTATGTTTCACTACACCGGTCCACCAAGACCTCTGTTCAGTAAAGCTCTTTGGTTCTGGTAAAGCCAATGAGATTTAAGCTGATGAGATTTTAGCCTAAATCATTAGCAGATAGGCACACATGCAGCAAGGCTGCTGTTGATGCCTGGTGTCCTGCAAAGGGCAGTCTGGAGGGTGCCTGGAGAGGGAGAGCTGGCATAGCGCTCAGGGCCACCTTTCCATGCCCAACATTTTAATGAGATCACCCAGCAGTGCAGCATTTCAAAAGAAAATGGTAGTATCTCCTGGCTTAAGCCTTGGGGTGCCTGAAGTTGATCCTGTGGCTGTTACATGGGTTGTTTGGGTGAGGCGAAAGGACCTGAACAAAGTGAGAACAAAGCTGGCTGGGAAGGAATATGCCGTGACACGTTTTTGTAAGGTGAATTTTTTTCAAGATTAAAAGAAAAGGCAAAGAAAAAGCCAGGACAATAATTTCTCAGGAGTTTTCATTCTGGTTTTGCTATTAAGATACCTTCCCCTACATGCGATTTTCATTGGTGTTAGTGATCAGCATAATAGGTTGAAATGGAAATATGCTTTCTTTTGGGGGGATTAACTTATGCCGAAGTTCATAGGAAGGGAAGGAAAAGGAAAAAGGATCAAGCAACAAGTAGTTCTGCATACTAGGTGCTATAACCATCTTTTAAAAATAGACAGAAAACTTTTAAAGAAACTTTTTGGCACTTTAAATAAAGTGCACTGCTAGATATCCCATCTTTAGTGTATTTTTTTTACTCTGGCCATAGCAGTTACGATTGTTTTGAAATACTGTTTTTAGCAACTGTAATAACAAAACATGAAAAAAAAAAAGCAGCCTTTTAACTGTTGAGGTAATGACTGAGCAGTTTAGCTGCTGTAGCCGTACTTTATAGTTTGAAAAAGTAACGATACGCAGCAATAAAGAGAGATTCTCAAGCACAACAAAAGCTGTTTTTATATACTGGTTTTCATTAAGTCTCACTCCTCAGCTTTGGTTTCCTTAGTGTTCCTGCCAATAACAACACCTGCTAAGTGATGCTGCCTGCCAGGCTCTGCATCTAACGCACTGATGTGTCCAGCCTGAAACAGGAGAGAAAGACACAGCATTTACCAAAATTCTAGGCCCAGTGTTAAGCTTTCTCTCCCACCCTCAGTGTCAAGAAAAGGAGCCTCTGCTCCACAGTGCTTTAGTCCCAGGATAGATCCTCAGCTCTGGTTGGGACCAGAGCAGTAGCGTCTGTTGCAGAGGAGTCACTGCCTGGCAGCAGTGGGTATGGCCTCACCATGACCCTTCCACCCAACAAGGGCCAGAGATTGAATTTGAAGAATTTTAGGACCTAAAACCTGTGGGGTTTTGTGGTTTTTCTGTTGGGGTTTTTCTCCCTTTCTTTTCTTTGGGGTTTGTTTTTGGTTTTACTGCTGGAGGAAATCCTCCCTCCCCACCATGCCCAGCAGAAATATTATAAACCCCATTTAACTCTTTGGGGCAGGGGCTGTGCACTCTGCCATACTTGGAGAGTGCCCATCGTGCTGTACTGCAGCACAAGAGTTCTGGGTCATTGAAATGCTAACCCCATGGCTTAGGCTCCCTCCCCTCTCCCAGTAGTGACACCTCATCCAAAAAATTACGGTATGTGGGAAACGGGCTGTTTGCAAAATACCAACGGGAACAACTTTTCTAATCATAGTAACTTGTTTTTAAATAGAAAATGCAAACAGGGAGAAACCGTGTCGAGTTTCCATCAGGAAAAGAAACCCTCCCAGCCCGGTCCCTCCCTGACTATTGCACAGCACCATCATCATCCACAGCCGCCTTCACGTTTTTAATTGACGCCAATATTAAGATTTAATAGTTTACTGTGCACATTAATGATTCAAGATGGCAACAAAACCAACACCATTCATAATTTGTTATTCTGCTCTAATTCACAACCAATTTTTCAGCCTTCGTGCTACAGACGCAACAAAGAAAGCGGCAGCCAGGGTCTGCGGAGGGAGCGCAGCCCTCTCCTCCCATACCCTAGCTTGTGTCTTGTTAACAGCTCCAGCAGGGATCGGACCCTGGCTGGAAGAGGAGAGTGTCATCAAATAAAACACGGAAAACGGAAAAACTTTGCTAGCGATCGACAAGGTCGTGTTTCATTAACTTGTTGGTTCAGGCTCGCCAATGGTCGTCGGAGGTGAAACGCAGCACACTCGCTGCGTTCCAGCTTTTTGTTCTCTCTTTCCTCACAGACTGCAGTCATGTTTAATTTGGAAACTGGGCTCCTTTGGCAAATTAGCAATTAGAACAATTTTGTGGGAATATGTATATGTGTCATTAGTTTTCCTGCAAATTAATAGCGAGAGCAGAGGTCAGGCAGAAATTTTCCACTTGACTGCAGCTCCTCTGTTGAGATTTGGCACTTTGTTTTGGAACGGCCACAGCTGCTCAAAGCCACAGTCTTCCTTTAGGAACTGTCTTTTAATTAGTTTACCTCATAGCCATTATTACAAATATTACTGACTCCCCTCCTTGAAATAAAATTACTGTTTCTACAAAATATTCCGGTGACATCTTGCACCACTGCACATTGATGGTGGGGTCACTCGGATGCAGCGTTTAATCATTAGATCACCTCCATAAGCATCTCCTAATTAGAGTCCTTACAATACAATTTTATCTGGTAATTAGCTGAGATTGGCTGCTTCCTCTGTAGCTTATTAGTGGCAGCCCAGCAGTGGGTGTGAATCACAGTGTCATTTGTCAAGCCTGTTAAAGCACACCCCCCCTTGCTCGTCCTCTTCTGTGTTTATTCCTAGTTGCTACCTATGCTGAAAAGCCTAAAAAAATTTTAACTTGATTCAGGTTCTTTAAGCATGGAATGCTGACCTTTGTGGATCCTTTCTCACAGTTTCCTAGTAGAAGCAGATTAAATGTTAAGTTTTTACACACTAAAGGAGGAAGGGGACTCTTTTGAAATGGAGTACTTGGAGCTGTAATGATGGAGCAGGAGCAGTGATCTTTCCAACAGGAGGGCCTGGCTGCTGAGCCTGCGCTAGAGACAAGCACTTAAAATTGATGCAGATTTGCTCGTAGTTATTGGACTGTTAAAATGTCCATTTAGAAACTGAGATAAAATACAGTATATTTAATTTCGTGGTGAGACCTGTCAGTTGTACTATAATTATCGTCACTGGTCCTTTTATCATATGTAATAGATGGATAGATGGATAACAGGGAGACATTACTATATACATGCCCCTAATCGGTGTCCTTAAATCACGCCAGTCAACAAACAGACCGGGCTCTCACAGCAGCAGTGCCCAGCACAGTGTGGCTTGGCGGAGCCACGCTCTCCTCCCACGCAGTGAGCGGTCCATGCCAGCACAGGAGTCTCTTTTGCAATCCCTCACTGGGTTTGCACTTGTGTTCTTGCCCAGAAGTGTTAAATATTTCCCATTGGAAGGAGAAGTGTCTTTCATGAGTGCCTTGTGGAGCAAGATGGGAGTTTGCAGGCCTGCTGCTTGCCACCTCCTCCCCTTGGAGTGGTGCTTGAGCTGCCGTCGCAGCCATACAGCACCGGGCGATGACTGGGTGTCCCTTGGCTCATGCTATGAAAAGCAATCACAATTTATCTGTCCCTTGGCTGTGCCCTTTCTTATGAGTGATGGGCTTTTTGTGCTGGTACCCTTTCTGTAACATTAGAGCCCTTTAGTTTCCACTGCCTTTGTTTCAGATAAATGCTATTATTTTTAGAAAGGAATGTTTTTTGTGGCTATTAACTCTCTGGAGGGATGCTGATGGGAGTTGCCTTACCTGGTTACTTTCATATGAGGAAAATTAAGGCAGCGCCTTATGGATAAACATAGGATGTTTGAGGGCATAGCTGAATTGCACGCCTTGCCTTCATCTGAAAAGGTTTCATTTCCAGCAAAAAGTGGTTTTAATCATGAACAAAAGTTATAAAATTCTGGCCTGGTTCAATTCAGTAGGAATTCTGCTACTGACTTCAGCAGGGTCAGGATTTCACCAATATTACTCACAAAACGGCCTCGGGGAAGGAAACGTGGAAGTAGTCAAAGAGCTCTTTTCTCAGTCCTCCTTTCTGATGTAGTTAAAAGAGATTGGATTGTTTGTTTAAAATACTTCAGCGGGAGCGACCTATTGAAACGGAGCATCGTCTTTCAAAGGGCGTCATAGGGCAGAGAGAAAGGGTTGGGGAGGAATGTGGGTGCCAGTTATATAAATAGGGTTGTGTATCGAAAACACTGGAGCCAGAGCTGGGTTTGATACTCAATCCCAGAGGCAGTTGTGTTTTACAGCCTGCTGTGGCATGCTGCCATCCATCCAGGGCTGGGCTTCGTGCAGGTAATGCTCACGCCTTCTGTCCTAGGAGAGGGAAAGAAAAAAGAGCGGTGCCACTTCTGCTGGCCTGAATGCTTGCAGGATTTCATGCAGTGTGATTAATTAAATTATTCCAGCGTTAACCTAGTCTGGGCTTTGCTTTTAAAATGGATGAACAGAGGGAAAGGGGAAGGAGGAACAAGAGAAAAAAAAAAAGGTCCAAGTGCTGAAGAAAGAAAGAGATTGCATTTCTCCCCAGTACGTCCCTAGGAAAGTCTTGCCTTTTATTTTAAGCCTGATGCCTTCAATGAAATATCCAAGAAGATTGATTAGAAGCCATGCATAATGATAGCATGGAAATAAGAGACCTGCGGGGTTTAGATTGTGAAACAATGGAACTAAAATAAAATATTAAAATGATTATGTACTGTGTGAGATCTTTATTTAAGGTTTAGATAAAAATCCATGATTTGTAGTTCTGGCAGCAGGCAACATTATCCTTTTTTAAAAAAAAATTATCGGGAAATGTATATATTTATTTCCCTTTGCTGGCTCCTGATGGAGATGTTACAACAGTGCTTTGTGCCGAAGCGAGGGCTTGGCCGGCGTTGTCTGCTTCGAATGGAGGCAGACCCCGTGATCGAGAATTTTCTGTGCAGCCCTTAATTAGCCCGAATTGCTGTTTGTAACGAAATCCTCATCCTTCCCTCCGCAGCTGAATCTGGTATCGAGCGTCACGCTTTCCAAGACAGCATCCGAGGCGTCTCCACAGAGCTTACCTCATACTCCCACCACCCCGACTGCGCCCATCACTCCCGTTACGCAGGGACCATCGGTCATCACTACCACGAGCATGCACAACGTCGGACCCATCCGGAGGCGGTACTCAGATAAATACAACGTCCCCATTTCTTCAGGTAAAGGGGTGTTCTGGTGGCACAGCCCCTTTGGTGGGGATGGCATTCTGTTGCCTGTAGCTCAGCAGTGGCAGGCTGTGATGATAACAGAACAACTGCTCTTATTTAGCAGATATTGCCCAGAACCAAGAATTTTATAAGAACGCAGAAGTTAGACCACCATTCACGTATGCATCTTTAATTAGACAGGTAAGCTCAGCTGAACACATGCGTTTGGATTAGGAAAGAAAAAAAGCATCTCCCTATATGTGCACACTCTGGATTAAATAGATTTTCAAACCTTTGGTATGTAAGCGTGCTCAAATGCTCAAACCTTTACTATAAGGGTTTTTAGAACTGCAATATATAACATAATTGCTTTTGATTAAGTATTACAATACGATGTGATTATTAGGAAATTCATTTCACACAACAGTGAAAATGAGCCTGTTTAAAGATGGCAAGTCAATTATCACAAGCTACAGTAATCTCTGATCCCTAGAATTAATCTGAGCTCTAAATAATTACTGAGCTTTAATCAGCTAGTGAAATGTTTTGCATTTCTCTTTGATTCTGCTTTATGAATGACTAATAAATTAATATTTCTGTAAGGAAACAGAAATAAAAACTCAAAACAATTAGATAATTCCATTTTGAATTTTGCCATTGAACTGTTAAATACAGCCATTAATCTTAGTTCGTATTGTGAAAAACCCTCCTTTGGATTTTTTTGCTCGAAATCTCTCCTTTCCTGCTTCCCTCCTTCCTTTCTGCCTTCCCTTTTTGTGTTCGGTACAAGAAAAACTGCGGGCCTATTTCTGTACCACTGCGCTCGTAACTTACCTTGTAATCGCTTTGCTTCACAAGGCCATCCTCGAATCTCCAGAAAAACAGCTAACACTAAATGAAATCTACAACTGGTTCACGCGAATGTTTGCTTACTTCAGACGCAACGCGGCGACGTGGAAGGTAAGCCCCAGCCCGCCCGCGCCTCTCGCCTTTGATATCTGACATGTACAGAATAGACGCTGCTGATGACATAACAAATTGTAGCGACATGTGGACATGAAGATTTACATCGGCAGTTTTGACACACACTGGGTGCCTTATCTGCAGGAACAATTTGATATTTGGCAGAAAAAGTCTTCTGCCTTTGGAAACCACTAATTGAATCCCCATTATTGGCTTTTATGTTCCGTGATTATGCCACGAGTTCCTCTGTGTGGTTGCTGCTAGCAGTGAAACTCAAGCCCTTCAGCTGGAACGTATTAGGCGGGGGGGGGAAGGGAAAAAAAAAAAAGAGGTAAAGTTATTGTGTTAGTAGAAGATACACTGTTTGTCTTTTTAGTTATGCAGACTGTTCTCACAACCACCGCTTTTTTCCCTAGGATCTATAGACCAGTGCACTTCTTCCCTCGATCGGTCAACTCTTAACTACGTGTACCACTCTGTTACAAACTTCCTCTTTTTTTTATTTCCTTTTAATCATACAGCAGAAGCTTATTGAATGTAGTATGTGAGAAGCAAGCCTCACAATAAGAAATGTGTTTAAACTTTACATGGGTGCCTTAACTTTCCTACCATTACCACCTCAGACATTGGTAGATAAGTAGTCTGGGGAGTTAATTTTATACGTATATATATAAAAACATATCTACATATTGCATTATAACAGCCACACTGGCTTCGGAAGTCAGTGCAATTCCAAATGAACGAATGAAATAATAGGATCTAGTATTCCTGTAAAAATGGCACTCCTGGTACTTTGGCCCTCTCCTAATCTAGACCATTCTGTTGCTCTCAAACAACTTCAAATGACCAGGTAGAATGAATACATCCCATACATGCTGTTTCGTTAGCTCTTTCGATTTTTCCTGTCTCAGCCTGCATTTAGGAATAATTCCTTCTGGCGGATGGGGCTAAAAATGGTCCTCGGAAGTTAGCTTGGGGTTTAGTAGCATGTTTTGCTTTTAATTGAGATCCCAGTGCAATTTTGTACTTTTTCAGCCTTGGTCTAGAAGCTCTTAGGTTCAGGAAAAGTCTTGTGATTGCTGCTTTGATTCTTCATTGCAGTTGGAAAACATGAGCAGCGTTTCACTTTGCAGCTTCCTTACTATCCAGAAAGGAAATTAACTTTCCCTGATTTAAGATCCTTTTAGACCTGCCTGTCTTTTGCTGCTGGAGTGGTTCCAGTAGGACTTTTCAGCAGCTGCAGGTGTGGGTGCTAAAGTAAAAATCCTATTTAATTCCAGCAGCAAAGGGAAGGCAAGTGGAGGAGGGCATGGAAGGAGGCAGCAGGCAGCCCCAGCCATGCCTCCAGAGAGGCTGGTTCAAGGAATTAGCTTTGCGCATCGCGTAAAACCCAGTCCCTGAAGCCACATGTGGTTACAGTGTGCTTCTTCAGAGGAAGAGGAGGAGAGAGGCTTGAACTGCAGACCCTCAAGCCTGCAGAAGGACAAGGCCTGTCCCAGGAAGGTGGGCACCATTTAGAGACCCCTCCTGGATACCCTGACCTTGTGTAAGTCCAGGTCACCTATCTGGGAAAAGAAGCTTCACCCTGAGTTCCACCAGCACAAGCAAAATTGGCAACCACTGAAGTAATGGAAGTTTTTGTGCTGAAGACTGCTCAGATTTATGCCAGCCTTCAGGAACAGCAGGGATGAAAATGCAGCTCTGGATTGGCATGATGGGAAGCCCACGGGGTGCAGACCGAGCACAAGGGGCTAATTGCAGCTTCAGAATAATTTGAATATATCTGTGCTGATTTGTGCTCACCTTCAGCTAATGCTCAGGGAGCCTTTGGGTCAGTGTTCCCCAAGTTTAGGGTCAGGGTTTGGTGAGGGGCAAGTTTCCCTGAACCCTCTTTTAAAAACGCAGAAGAGTGCAGGAGTAAAACCCTTTTAAAAAATGAACCTCTCTCCCAAAATGCAGTACAGCAGAGCCTGAGCAGTTATTAAAATAGCAAACCCTTTCATTTACTACATTCAAGCATGTTCAGGGTAATTTTTCTGCAAAAGTGGCTTGCATACAAATATTTTTAACAAGGTAAATATATAATCTTACAATAATAGCTCCTAATTTTTCTGTTAAGCTGATTGCTGGGGGAACGCTGTGAACTGGTTCTGACAGGTCAGAGGCAATGTCTGTTTGCTTTCATTTTTTTGGAGTAATTTGCTGGCACGGAGTCGCAGCCACAAGGCACGGGCTGCAGGTGTGGCTCTGAAACGTTGGGGTATTGTTCGCCTGAAACTGTTAGGCAGCAAGTATCCAGAGTCAGAGGAAACAAAACGCCTTGTTGGGTTTTTTTCTTGCTGTGATCTCCTTAAATCAGTGATCAGATGGAAAATAGAAAGAGAGGGCAACACTTCATAGACATCTTGCAAGTATTCAACTTGTCCATCTCAGCGTGTTCAGCAAGAGCCCGATCCAGCAGCCTTAACCATCAATTCCACGTTGCCTTCAAGAGAACAAGAACAGACTGTAAAGTATTTCACCAGCATTAAATTTATTTAAAGAAGAACACAAGTATTTCTGCTTGACCGTGTATTTAGAGACTGTTTACAAACTCCGAGGACTCACTTTGCTGAGCTTCACTGCATGCATTCGATCAACTGCTCCATGAGCTGCAAGATCAGCTTTCACTGAGGGGGAAATAGCGTTATTATTCTTACATTTTGCTCCAGACTTGACAGTGTTCCCATTTTCACAGGAAACTGCCTGAGTTACCCAGATGTGGGCCGGCAGCCCTGTGTCGGATTGCACTGGTTGCACCCACCAGCAGTTGCTGAGCTGGCTGATTTTAGCCCCGTAAGGTGTGGGGCGTTTGCATGTTTTTCCTCTGCCTCAAAATCAGGGATTTTGCCAAAAAAATTTTTACAAAACAGTGAAATCTGGGAGAGGTGGGAGGGACCAACAACAACAACAAGCCGTTAAGAAATCAAACCAGCAGAAAGTAAGGGCGTAAAGAAGCAGCCCTGATGGACAGGTTGACTTTGGGCTAGCTTTCTGCCTTGCTGAGAGGACAAGCATATTCAGGCTTTGTTTTTCCACCAGTTCATGAACAGATCAATCTTGTAAAAGCACCTGGACCCTGCCACAGAGCCAGGATTGGGCACTTACTGCCAGAGGAAACGTGCTTGCACTTAAACCTGTGCTGAGAAAAGGCATTTTGAACCCTGGCTCTTCCCTGGTACCAGGGACAGGGAGCATAGGGATGGTATTAGGGATTGCAGAGAAGTAGAAAAGTAGCAAAAGACTCTTAGCCTTCCCCTCCCATGCACACACACCACTGCCTCTTCATTTGCATGACAAATGTGCTGTGCGTACCCTTTGTTTGCACAGTGATTTAGACATTCATGATTAGAGCTCCCTTTCACCATCCAGACCTGATGTTCATTAAAAAAAAAAAAAGACTATGACAACGGAAGGAAAAAAAAAACCCTTGTAGTCTCTTGGTTGCCTAGACCCAGGCCATGTGTTTAGCTGGCATCGTGCCTGCTAACGAGTCAACCAGATTGACTAAATCAATGGTGCCAGTGATGATGGATGGAGTTTGTTCGCCTGCATATTTTCAGCAAATGGCTTCTTCTGTTTTCCCTGTTTACCGAGCCCCTTTCAGCGGTGCTGGGGACAAGCTCAGTGTACAGATCTGAGTGGCTTTGTAGGAGGGTATTTACTCAGAAAACTCCAGGACAGGGGAAGGAGCATGGCCCTTGGTTTGAGGAATGGCAAGGTTCTCGGCGCCATGTCAGAGAGAACGAGGATGGAAGAGCCAGCAGCTTGGGTGAGGGGTCTCACTGTGTCTGGCTTCAGCAAAGATCCGAGCCTGTTGGAGGGGCTGAGCTGCAGAGAGGACATCTGAGCATCGGATGCCATGAACGCGGGTCCCTCTGGGTGATGAGCTGTGGGGATATTATCACTTTATTTCAGAGAGCCCTCCTCATGTTTTCACTTGGCAGAGCCTCAGATCAGTCAGTGCAGTAGTCTGCCAGAAATAGGAGCCAACTTCCATATAAGAGCAAGCCGAGAAGGCAGGAGTTGGTGCTGCGCCGGCCGGTGGGGTGCTGATGAGCCTCCCCCAGCCCCCCAGTCTGTGCCGTGGGTGTGGATGGAGGTTCAGCACCTGATTCGCATTAGCCCAGCTGTGGGAAACCGCAGCAACACCAGCTCCAGTGCCTCTCTGCTAAGTCGAGCTGTCTGTACTTAGATGAAATCCCTTCTGTTCTTTCTAACTGCTTTCTTTTCCAGGAGAGGAGAAGTTTCTCTGCAGAGCGTGTATATTTGTTTTGAAAATGTCTAAGCAATGTTCTCCTTGTGTTCTGTATGAAAACTGCTGTATTATACAATGTGCATGCTTAAAATGATGTCTGTTCTCGTTCACACTGGGGATAATTGATAAGAATAACTTAAATTTCTAATCTGGGGTTTGAGCTTTTATATTTATGTTGGTTTTTGGAAAAATAAGCTGTAAAGAGGCGGGGAAAGCAAGCGGGTGTGGGGAGGGGAAGGGGCTTAACGTTGCAAAATGAGGACTGTCAAGCTGACTGTGCTGCTGTTCTTGGACAATGATGAGCATTTTCTCATAGAAAGTTTTTGAATGTTTTCTCTTTTATACTTGCTGCAGAATGCAGTGCGTCATAATCTTAGTCTTCACAAGTGTTTTGTGCGAGTAGAAAACGTTAAAGGGGCAGTATGGACAGTGGATGAACTAGAGTTCCAAAAACGAAGGCCACAAAAGATCAGTGGGTATGTCCACCATGTTTGAACTTCTTAGCCTAGCTTGGATCATGCTTACAGTTTAACGTAGAGGCTTTTGGCTGCTAGCTGGTGTTAGACCAACCACAGGTGGTTTCGCATTGTTTCAGTTAAGGGAAACCAAGACAAACATCTCATCACTACTGTTTGTATGCCCACCAGTACCCTGACCCTGCTTGCTTGGTGTTTGTTGCATCACATGCTAGTAGCTTTTAGGTGGCAATGCATATTAACCCTCACAAACCATTTGCTTATGCTTATTGCATTTTATTTTCTTTTTCCTTTTCCCTGTATTTGATGTCTGTTCTGTCCCCGATCCCGTGTCCCTTTGTTTCCACTTCATCTCCTTTGCTGCTGCTCTTGTCCCAGGGTGCCATTCGCACCAACCTCTCACTGCATAAGTGCTTTATCAGAGTAGAGGATGAGTTTGGGTCCTTTTGGACTGTTGATGATGAAGAGTTTAAACGTGGCCGTCATATTCAACGAGGCCGTCCTCGAAAATACTGCCCTGATGAAAACTTTGGCGAGCTTGTTGCACAGTAAGAGCTTTTACTTGCTTTAATTTTTTTTTCTGCTGTTGCTTTGCTTTGCATGATTTACCCATCTCATGTAGACTTGCATTTCATGAAATAGTGACATCACCTTTGCTGCTAAAGAAACTAAATTTTTAGTTGTTATGTGTATTTTGTGTGTCCTACTCTGATAATCCAAATGCCTGTAGTAATACCCCTACTTTGACATGTTTGTTATAGCATTTGTTTATAGTGCAATGTAGACTAAAACAATTATCCACGCTAGCACAGATACGCTGCTGTAGACCTGTCAGGAAGACAGATATATGCCAGGAAATGCTTCAGATAAGTTTTAATTCTGATGTTTTCCTTCGCTTTCAGTTGTATGCTTTGTTTTGCAACTCTTAATGAGAAACAGAGTAAGGTGCTTGGCAGACAGAAACACTGAATTACCTTTAAAAAGTTGGAAAGTGTAGTGAGACCAGCTGTAAAGATGATAATCAACAGGCCGTCCTGTGTCTACAGCAACCACGCACCAATATTCCTGGGGTTCCCAAAGCAATTTTCTTTGACCTTTACTCGAAGGCCATCTCACCAGGACAACTGATCCTTACTGGTCCCTGTGGGAGGGCTTCAGTTAAGACTCTTCTCACCATGATTTATCCCCACGTGAGAAGAGCAAAAATAAATATGCCTAGTGAGTGATAATACCTTTTTGGAGATTTTTTTTTTTTTTGCATCATTGGTGCTTTTTTTATTCAGTTTGTACTTGATTAATTTTTAAGGTTTTGTGGGTTTTTTTTCCCCTGCGATGGAACCTGGGATATGCACTCAATGATCTCAAAGGTCTCTTCCAACCTAGTGATTCTATGATTCTGTGCAGATGGCCTGCTGAGGAGAGAGCGGATATGCTTGCTGTTCGCCTCCCTCAAATCCAGCCCCTTATGTGAACTTAAGATGACCAAAGTAAGGGTCCACAATAACACACCAGAACGGTGTGCGGCGCAGCAGTACCTGCCGTGGTGCTTCCATGCCCACCATCCCAGATTCAGTGGGGTGATGGTGTAGGCAGTCCTTCACCAGGACCACTCGCTGTCCACCTGGCAGGAGAGAACTTGGCTCAGATCCTCTCTCATCCCAGTCCCCTGCTCTGTTGCGAGGGACTCTGCCATCAGCGACTTGGGGAATAATTTGTCTGAAGGAA
Source organism: Hypotaenidia okinawae (assembly GCA_027925045.1). Classification (NCBI taxonomy): domain Eukaryota; kingdom Metazoa; phylum Chordata; class Aves; order Gruiformes; family Rallidae; genus Hypotaenidia; species Hypotaenidia okinawae. Next base: position 18,491,844 of record BSDF01000011.1, on the reverse strand, counting down.
TATTTAAAATGTCCCGTGATGCTTTTGATCATAGCCTCCTCGTGATGGACCTTTACAGGGTAACGGGCTCCCAGACAAGACGAATATTGGAGAATTTCTCCTGAACACAGCTCAAATGAGTAGAGCTGCCAAGATGTGCTACTAACACAGGGTAGTAGAACACATGGCGAGGTAATGTTGAGAGATAATGATGTTCCTTATTTAGTAAAGGCAAATATGATAACCGTAGCCTAAAACTCAGATATTTTCTTTAAATTTAAAAAAAAAAAAAAGAAAAAAACAGAGAAATGAAAGAGAACTTTTGTGGAAAAGCAGTCTCAGCTCTAGTTTTCTGGTGCGGGAGGAAGCATTACATGCTTGAAACGCTCACACGGAAGTTGGTTGCATTTAACTCTCCTTTTTATGTTTTTCTTATGCAGTAACCCTTCTCTTATTAAAAACATACAGACCAGCCACACCTACTGCACACCTCTCAATGCTGCTTTACAGGTAAGATTAATGACTGTAGCAAATATGCAACAGAGGCGTGTGTCTTCCCCACTCATTTCAAAATATATTAGCCTTGCTCTAATTAGATATTAAATTTTAATTCCGTTAAACTTTTTTCTTAAGTGCATAAAGCATCATAGTCCCTGGAGGCAAACACATATCAGGCTGCTTCAGCATTAGCTAGATGCTTAGCATTTTGAATATTGTGGCAAAAAAATTAAAAGTTCACTTATTAATATTTATCAGCAGTATCATAATTTCCATCCTCTTATTTCAGAATTTCACTTGAGGCAAAAATACCACAAGTGTAATTACTCTAGCACAGCTATTAATGTGCTGAATGATAGGATACTGCGGCACGTGACCTTCTATTGTTCATGGGTTTAAAGAGAAAGCAGATCATTTTTTTTTTCCACCCCCTTTTCTTTTAAGGGCTATTTTTTGCATATTTTCCTATTGTTGGTAAAAAATAAAGGTTGCAATTCCTATAGGGAAAAGGAAAAAAAAAAAAGATGTTTTTTATTGGTTTAAGCTGTATGGTAATTGTAAGACAAATATTCGGGGGGTTTCACAGTGTAGAAATACACAAACTGCCCATGCACAATTAATAACTTGCAGGCTAAAAGTGTGCATGTCTCCAGCCCTTTTTCACATGCTGGATATCAATTTGGCATTTTTATTTTCTCCTCTCTACAAATTCCCATGTCTTATCTCAAAAAATACCCCAGGTAGAGCCCATATTCGGTGTATGAACCAAAGACATGGGTGCATTTCCCTGCTCTGAATTTGCAGGGTGAGGGCAGTTTGCGTGGGATCAAGCCCATTCCCTGTAGTAGGAATGAATCCAGGAGACACCCAGGTTGGTTGTTTAGGGTCCCTTCTCCAGAAGTTCACCAACACCTGTGGATGTTCACTTGGGCAAACACATGTTTTGTGGAAGGTTTAACAAAACCTTCTCTTTTCAGAGCCTAGAAACAGATTATTAAGAGCAAAGCCATGTTCTGCATTTCTTCTAATTACATGAGTTTATGCCTTAACTTCTGAAAAGCAAATGAAAGCATGTTTAAATGAAGCAATTGTAAATACCATTCATTAGTAACTTATTTTCCCCTGAGTCTGGTGAAGTGTGATTTTTAAAGATGGCTTTGTCTCTTGAATAGTATTAAGATTACAAGCACATTTTACATTCATGAGGCTGAAAGGCAAAAATGAAATGATCCTGCATTTCTTCACATTGTTAACTATGTGACTAATTTCAATTAATATGCTTATCATACGGAACTGTTCGTGTTTTATTTCTGAAACACGTGTCGTTGTCGTCATCTCCATCCATTCTTGTCTTTTGTGATAACCTCCAAACTGTTTCATTTCCCCCTTTTCCTGGAAGTGGCACGTACTTGTACCTCCCCCCATAGCATCTTGTGAACGGAAATGATGGAGAGGAGAGCTCACGTGGCCCCTGTAATAAATGGGGGTGAACAATATTCACTGCACTGAGACAGGTCCTCTTTTAGGTTGAAAATACACCTGCAGGTTCCTCCCTGCTCTCCCCCATTGGATTTTAGAGGCAAAATCCCGGCAGGTTCTCAGGTGCTGTGCAGGGCTTGGGCAAAGCCATGGGGATGGTCGGTGCCACCTGGGGAAGTTGGGACCTTACTTGGGCCATAACCTTCCTCCTGGGACACAAGGCTGCTCTACCTGCCAGTGCCTATGTTCAGGCTAATTAAATAATTACCAAGTAATGTTCACCCAGCTTTCTTGGGCATCTGTAAAGACAGGCCTTTTGCACATCACTGTGAGTGCACGTGACACCGTGTGTCACTGGGATGCAAGGGTGTGTTTTTCTTTTCCATTGTGGTAGTAGAGCCACCCCTCTCCTTCCCCCAGGCCCCTCTGACATCTCCATCTGTTTTCCCTCATGGTCAGAGAGAAGCAGCAGCCTCTCTGTGTGTGTGTAAGGTATGGGGACTCCAGCTCTCACCAGCACTCTCTGTTCCCAGCGGGTCACCAGGGGCTCCCAAAACTCCCCCTCCCTTATTTTATCTTCATAGCAGATACTCCTCATGTCCCACCTCTCCCCCAGTAAATTGCTTTACTGCAATTACAAGTTATCACTATGGGTGAAGAACTTGTGTCATTATTTTGCCAAGTGCAGGAAATGTGAACCATTCTTTGCATCCCCTAATCACAATGAGTTTGCCGGTTGTTGAATCAAGAAGATAAAAATAATCCTCCCTGTTAGAATAGCTTTTGTAATCACGTGTGACACATAGGGCTGCACATGGAGAGGTCAATGTAAGGAAGAATAAAAAGGGGCCGTGCTCCTGAAGATGCTGCAGTCAGGGGTTGGTTGTGCTCCCCCTTTCCCATCCCGTCTCCCTCAACCTGGTCTCTGGCTGTGCTTGCTTGGGAACAGCTCTGCCGGTTCGGATGGCAACAAGCAAGGAATTTTGTCCCACAAATTAGGAGCAGGCTAGAGGTTCGTTGGGGAATACATTTGCATGAACTCCCCTCCCATGGGCAACATTTGCATCATGCAGACCTGGAGCCTGATGGATTTTTTGGCTCAGCCACCGCAGCCAGCTGACCTCTCCCTGGAGCAGGTCGAGTGCTGCGGAGCCAGCGTCTGTGGCTCTGTGGCGCTGACACGGCTAACAGAGCTGCAGATGATGTCAGCCGGATCCGGCTAGGATGGGTGAAATGGTTAAACATCCTTTGAGTCCCTGGGCGCTACTGCCTTGGAAAGCTGAGCATCCCATCCCTGCCAAACCCTGGGCTCCTCCGGGGCTCAGGGTTTCCGTGCTCTCACCGCTGCCGCACCGGGCACAGGCCTGTGCCGTCAACATGAGCTAACACTGACACGCAGTAAATATTAGCAGGCAGAACGTTGGGAATCAGAGGGAAAATATTTAACAGTTCATTCTCTTCCTACAAAGGTTTCCATTTAGAAAGTTAACTCCACTGTGCCTCTGCGGGGCATTTCCTAAGAGTGAGTATCGGTCGCAAAAGAAGGGTCAGGTCTGTAGTAGTTCAGGTAAGGGCTGAGTTGCTGAGATGTAAAAAACTGCTTGTGAAGTGGTTCAGCACTCCGGTAGATCACTGCAGCTCGGGGCTATCCGGTTAGTGCTACCTGCAGCTCCCCACTTGTGTCATGAGAAAAACCTACCTCAGTATTGCTGCCTTCCCGCTTTGCTCTGGTGGGAAGGACTGGCCAGCTGAAGGAGTTCTAAGTCTTTTTTCCCGTTTCATTAAAAACCAAAAACCCAGACCTAAGCCACAAAGGAACCCAAAGCCACAAACATAATTTTGCAAAGTGAAAATAGGAAAAGGCCGGTTTATTTTTTTCCAGGGGTTGTAATGCCAGATAGGGAATGGAAGGGGAAAGCTCTGTCCTTTCGCAAACTAACAGAGCCATGAATGCTTAAACCCAGATGTAAATGATGTTAAATTTCCCTTGTTGGAATCAGTGTCATGCCTATTAGAAAGCCCAATATTAAAAAAAAAAAAAAGTTAATTGTGAATAATGTAAATGCAGAGAACGGTTTGGAAGATGTGAGCGTGTTGTGCGATGTATAAAAAAGTTAGTCATGGCTCTTCATGTATCTGTTTGTGTCCCTGGCAGGCTTCAATGGCTGAGAACAGTATACCTCTATACACTACTGCTTCCATGGGAAATCCCACTCTGGGCAATTTAGCCAACGCGATGAGGGAAGAGCTTAACGGTGCAATGGAGCATACGAACAGTAACGGGAGTGACAGTAGTCCAGGACGTTCCCCTATGCAAGCAATGTAAGTATGGCAGAGGCACGTGCGTGGTTCTAGGCGCTCTCTTACTGCAGTTGCTGCAGTTGGTTACTGGGGCTCATGGATGGAGCCGCAAGAGCAGACATCTCCATCTGGGAATGTGCTTGGGGTTGATGGGAACATAAAAGGGCAGTTTTCCAACTTCTACCAAAGACCAATCAGCTCAGCTCAGCACAACAAGCACGCAGAGCTATAAAATTCTTAACTTGTTTGCAGCTCTCTTCTTTCAACCTTCCAAAACCTCATAGGCAACTGCTTTTCTTGGAGGAAAAAAACCCAAACCACGTCTGATTTTTCTCCCCTTGGGTCCATGTGACAAGCACGGATGGAGCTGGGAAACGGGCTTGTTTGGCTGGTCTAAAAAAATACCCACTCGACGCACAACGGTCTTGCTAAGCATTAACGATGGCACACGTGAAGGTCTGCATGATTTATAGATTGCTCTTAAAATATCAAAAGGAAAATTAATAGGAGCATTATAGCAACAGACGGCAGTATAATGAGTGCATATATATAACCGCATGAAGTAATGGGGGACCGCTGTCCCTGCTCAACGTGAATGGCACCCGGGCAGCGCGCTGGCGCAAGAAAGGGTAAGGCAGGAAGGGTGTGATGCCCCAATGGGTGTGTTCGGTATTTATGGGGTGATGGAGTGAGTTTGCAAAGCTGTAAATTCCCCCTCCCCTCGAATTACATACCGGGTAATTGGCGGCTGGCAAGGAAGCCAGAGTTTATAAGTCTTGTAGTTCCCTAAAAACTCTGTGGAGTGGTTGGCTAGCTGTGTGAGTGGCCGGGTGTGAGTGCCGTGCTGCCTTTCTTCTGCCTGTTCCTTAAAATGGGCTGTGAAATTACTGGCTGCCTTGCCACAGCTCACATTACACATTAAAATGAGAAGTAATTTGTAGTCTTTTACTTCAAAGTCATTTGAATAAGGGATTTACAAAAGTAAGTTTAAATCAAAAAGTAGAAAAAAACATTAACCTAATACCATGATAGTAATTAGTTGTGAAACTAATTAGCATTTAATGGCAAAAAAAGTTTTCCACCTGCATAATGTGTTGTCAGAGGGGAGGGGGCACGAAGGAATCTGAGGCTCTGGGTACTTTGATATCGCAGCGTTTTAAATCAGTGCACAAAGTGCTTTGAAAAAAAAAAGAATCTTTAAAGATGGCAACATTCATTTTTAATTAATAATTAATTTAAACATTGTCTTTTACCATTTACTTCAAAACACTCAAATAATGTGTTTAGCTTTTCCAGTGATTGTTTGTGCAGTATTAATTATCTCTCCCAAAGTAGCGCCGCGTGACACACTTTCCGTCTCTCACAAACGGATTCATCTCGAGGCAGTTTTAGTCACAATTCGTTATCCTCTGCCCGTGACCACGTAGGGCCGGCATGAAGGAGGAGTGCAGGGATGTGGCGTTCCTCCAGAAAGAGGACTTCTCCCAAGGGTTTCTCTTGGCCTAACAGACAGGGATGAAGGTTTTATGATGTTGCGTTAATCCAAGTAATTATTTTCTTGCTAGTCCGAGGCTGGTGTAGTTCACGCACTTCTCATTTCACCTAAGGTTTCCTTGTCTTTGAGGAGTCTGCAAGCAGGGGAAAATAGCCGAGTTGAAACAGGCTAGGACATCTTCCAGAACTGTGCATAGCCGTGGCCTTTGTTGCACTTAATAATCATCTCTTAGCACATTGATACCAAGGTGAGGGGCACAGAACAAATACTGGAGAGAGAGAGAGAGAGGAGGATGGGGGGGGGAAGGATGCCTCATTTTCATTATTCACCAGAAAATCCAATTTTCTGTTGTAATATGGAAATGATTGTTTCCTGAGTGTTTTCATTTTCTCAGAATTGATAATATATGTGTTCTCTGCTGAACATTTCTTTTTGCTTAAGTAAAATGTGGCCTGGTGATGTTCCAATACCAGCCTCTGAGCTTCCCCGTTAAAACAGTGTTACTCAGTAGTTTGAAGGGATCTAAAGCCAGAACACCCGTCACGCAGTTGCAGGGTTTACCCTGTTTACTAAACAAAATCATGACTCAACAGCAGATTCCCAGGCACTGTGCAACCTTCCCTTTTCCATAAGCCTCCTTTGTTAACAACGTTTTCAATTTTTTTCCTCAGAACAGATTTCCTTGTCATAATGCAAATTATTTTTTAAACAATTCCGGTATATTAGAATAAATCAAGCTTTAAACTTTATTGTAAGGTTTAAAGGACCTTGTTAACATGACAGCTAAGAAGTCTAACACTTTAGCTGAAGTCTTATTACCGCTCATTCGTTTCCTTTTTATGACACATTGAACCACGGCTAGGTTTTCTTTTTCTCCTCCCCCCTCCCCTTCTCTCTCCCTCCTTTTGAAACACTAGAAAGTAGTCGCATAATTACAGCTTGGGGACATAACACTTTCATCCTGATATGCTCCAAAGGTAGCCACAAAGCAAACTACTCCATGCTGTGTGCACCACCAGAACTCGGTGGCTTTAAACAACAGTCAGCTTTATTAAAAACTCCTCTGTTCCCAGAGTGGACAAACAAAAGAATTACTCAGATGTGAAAAGAAGGGGAATCTGTGTTCAGCAAGGTTATTTATTGTTAACCCCTTCTGGAGTCTTCAGCATCTACTTAAAAGGGATGTGCTGAAATTCTCCGACTATAAAGAAGAAATGGGAAACCCTTTCTAAACCCTTTCTCTCTCTTTTTTTTTTTTTTTAATGTCGTGTTCCCCCCTCCCCTCCTTTTTTTTTCTTTTTTGACTAACCCAGCATTTACCTTTTCTGTAATTCCAGAGACTGAATTCTTTCGTCTCTAAAGGAAGTTTTCCTTCCCCAGTTTGGGATTTTGGTGAGATGGCAAATAGAGATTCTGACTTCCCTGAAAGAGATGAAGGTCCCCCTTCACTTTTGAGCTTATTTAAGCCTATTTATTTCAGTTGCTCTGAAATGTTTGAGCAAAATCGCAGGCTCGCTCAGTAAGGTTTCCTCCTCACACACCACTTTGTGTTTAGAACCGATAGAGTACACAAGGAGTTGAGCTTTTTCAGTGGTTGTTTTCCACGCAGATCTCTCCCTGGGGGGGCTGTATTACCCCCATAACCCTCCTAATTTGGGGGATGGAGTTGTTGCCAAGCTCGCTGTCTGATGTCTGTCCAACACGTGAGCTGCTGGCAGAGGCTGGCATGGCCATGCCTCCCCATGGCTTTGTGGCCCTCTCCGGCTTTGTCTCGCTCGGGGTCGAGCAGCCCTTTTTATACCTCGGTGCTTTGCTTTGCTTTCCCTCCCAGAGTTTTGTTTTTTTGACTTCTGGGAACCACACCAAACCTCAAAAAGAAACTCGGTTCAAACCACCTGGTTTCACCTGCTTTCATAACAAAACCAGAAGGGGGGCAGAGTTTGCTTTGGAAAGCTTCATTGGTCTTTGAAGGAGCTTTCACGGCTTTTTTGGGTGGTTGTGAGTGCAGCAGGTACCTGGCTTATCACCAGTTCACTTCTGCCCTCCAGCTGAGCCCAAGGTGTTGCAGGGACATCATGGGATGCCAAGACGTGGCCCATGAGTAGTCTTTGGGGAAACTCCTGTCTACAATGCGCTCTCCTCTCTCCTTTGAAAACTCACCCTCTGGGTTTTCCAAAATGATAGTTAAAAAAAGAAGCATCGCCACAAGGAAGCCAACAAGCAGGATTTTAAAATTAAAACAGCAGTAGGAAGGATCACGGCTGTAACGGCCGAGTAGCACATGTTTTATCGGTCTCGATGTGTAGCCACTCTTTCCCCTTTTTCTTCTGTTTTTCATTTCATGTTTTCTCCTGAGTGAGGGGCCCTGCAGCCTATTCACAATATAAGTTTTTCTAGTTGCAGATAATCAGTTTTTACATTCGCTGGGGCCATGAGCTGTGGGATGGTGAGCACACCTCTCGCAGAAGCTACACAATGCCCAGAGGATGCGCTTTGCTCCTGGGAATCACAGAATTGTAGGGGTTGGCAGGGAGCTCCAGAGATCATCAAGTCCAACCCCCTGCCAAAGCAGGGTCCCTAGGACAGGTCGCACAGGTCAGTGTCCAGACGGGTCGTGAATATCTCCAGAGAAGGAGACTCCACAGTCCCCCTGGGCAGCCTATTCCAGTGCTCTGTCATGTAGTGACAGAGGCCTGTTAGTGAATTTGAAGGGAAGAGGTGTGCGTACTGCCTCACCGCTCCCCACCGTTCCTTTGTTGGATGGGTTGGAAGGTGCAGTTAACACTTAAGTATTGATTTAGCACTTTACAACTCAAGAAGCTGAAATACGCAGGGACTTGAAAGGCATTCACAGCTCACACTGGAAATGTGTGTAGTCAGCAGGTTAGATGCCTCCCAGACTGATCCAGGCTTAAGCTGAAATAAATAAATGGGTGTGATACAGGTTTGTGCACTATACAAGCATGTAAACAGGTCCCTTAAAATCAGCAGGGTTACCTTTGGCTTGTCCGTGGATCCTGGGTGCATTCTCCCTGTTCAGTGATTTATTCTTGCCGTCTGCCGGTGCGGTGAAGTGCAAACAGCGTTGTCGTTCCTGTCCATGCAAAACATAAACCAAAGGGCTGCTATTTTAAATCATTCATTTTAAAGCCAGGCTGTGCAGGGAGAGAAGTTCTTACAAATGAAGGTGTGCACTTCAGGCAGTGTTTTCATGCAGCCCCTTCACATGAAAGGGTTAAATGAGTCCACATGGAGAAAAAAACAAGACTCTGGGAGGTGGATATCAACTCAATGAGAGACAGAGCGGGACTTGAACTCATTAACACTTTATTTTAAGGGATTGCCTACAACATCAATTATTTAGGAAGCAAACAGGGTCTCCATTGCTGTGTCGCATTATTAATACTTGGTAATGTCAATAAAATCCTACTTTCCTTCTAAAGTCCCACCAACAAGACACTATTGACTCACATGGCTATTTTACATTTCAAAAGCTGCTGAACAAAAAAAAAAAAAGGGGGGGGGGGAAAAGGTAATTTGTATTTGTATAGGATTTGTTGTAAATATGATTTACGAACAACATTTTTCAATTGTTATCACACCTGTTTTGAATGACCAAGCCCTGTTCCCCTGCGGGTTATTCCTGTGCTGTGCCGTAATGAGAAATTTGGCAGATCTCATCTCTTTAGTACATCCTTGTGCCCACCATGAGCTGGGGATCATGTTCTGCCTTGTTTACAGCTGACAGTGTTATTATTCTCGTTAGGACTGTGCTTTCTTATCATATTGTTGTGTTGAGCGAGCCTTTTCCTCTCTGTTTGTGTTTCCTGGCAGGGCTTTTCTTCCCTTATTGACAGTTTGTAAAAATATGCATTAATTTGGAGTTTAAAGCATGTATCATGGTGTCTCTTTGCTGTGTTTGCTTGAAGTTGATTAATGATAGAACCTCACTTGGGGTCGTCCTCTGGAGAGTTGTCTCACAGGTTCTGCATGTTAACGAGAGACGCTGCACACACAGCGAGCGATGATTAGCCCAGCCTCCGCCGGCTCGGCGGGCTGGCAAACTGCTGCTTTGCTGTTCGGATGCTTATTCCGCTTATTTATCCAAAGATTGTATTAATCAACTTAATATGTCAGCTGAGAGCATTTTCTCTCCATCCCGAGACGGAAACCCTCTCGAGGTGCTCCTCCTCCCAGAGTGTTTTCCCAGGGAAAGCGGAGCAAAGCATAGCCTTTGCTTGACTTTGGTGGCTGGCGCAGAAGTCGAGGGTCTTCTCCTTGATGATCTGGAGCTCCTCCTAGGCTTGGCATACCTGGTCTGAATGCCCACCTCCCCCCAGGGTGTCAGAACCTGTTTTTTCACAATCAACTTACTGATAGACCTGGTTCTCTTTTTTCCAGGCACCCCGTGCATGTCAAAGAAGAACCTCTAGATCCAGATGAAAATGAAGGCCCACTATCCTTAGTGACAACAGCCAACCACAGTCCAGATTTCGATCATGACAGAGATTATGAAGATGAACCTGTAAATGAGGACATAGAATGAGTTATGTCTGACATCGTTATCCTGAGAATGAAGATTGGAAGAACACGTCAAACTTAGCTGTGAAATCTCTCCATTATTGTACAGTCTGGAGGATTCTCAGTCCACTTTGACAACTATGAAATATGTTAACTCTTAGTGCCATCAAGTATCCCATTTGGGAGTATTTTTGATTTTTCTACTTTTTGTTGAAAAAAGGAATTTGTACTCTGTGCATTGGATGGACTTGTTTGGTACTTGGGATTTTCCTCTCTTACAGTCAACATCAGTGTTGTAAATTTGCTAAACTGATTCACTCGCATTTAGCAGCCAGCTGTGGACTGCAGGTCCTGCCAATTTTGGACACTTTGAGGACATCAAACTGAGCATGTACACCTGAACTGCAGATCAAGTCTTTGCCCAGATTTTAAGGATTCCAATGGACAACATATTTGCACAGTACTGCATGTTGATTATCACTGCCTTTACTCCATTTTTTTTTCATTTTTCGGTTGGTTTCTGTTTTTTTTTCTTCTTTATTTTCTTTTTTCTTTCTTTAGCTTCCATTTGGGATGGGGAAGGCCTGTGTGTGCACGTGTGTGGGTACGTGTGTGTGCGTGTGAGCGTGTATATCGGGGAGGGGTTAAAAGAAAAAAAAAAATTATCCCAAACTTTTTAATGTATTGCTTTTATTCCTCCCCCAACCCCACTTCTCCTCTACCATTTTAAGTTCTGACCTCAGGCCTCATCCAGGCCCAGGGCCTCTCGGAGGCTTCAACGTATTCTGTACTTTGTGATGAATGTTAATAGGTGTTTTTATTATACGAAGCTGAATGTCATTGAATTGTTTGTAGTTTTTTCTGTCATTCATTCCAGTTTCCTTCGGATGCCACCGTGTTTTCTTTAGCTATGGAAAACATTCCATTTCGGTGTCGCCTCTTGGTTTGTTTTTACTTTTTACCTTGTCGTCGTTTTTCTGAAAAGGTCCCAAATGCTGCACTATCCATGTGGAAGGGTTGTCCAACGGAGAGAGAGAGAGAGAGAGAGGAACGAAGTACTGCAAGAACGAGAATGAATGACAGATGAACATAGAAACACTGTAGGAAGCAACACAGATTCATTCCACAAAGCAGTATTTTTTAATATATATTTTTGTTGTTGTTGTTGTTTGGGGGTTTTGGTTTTTGGTTTTTTTTTTTTTTTTTAATTTTATTTTTATTTTTTGGCAGCAACAGTGAATATTAGCAAATGCCACAAAACGGAACAGCACAAAGAAACATATGCAGCACCAACAGAGTTCGCTTTTGTTAGAGGATGACTAGTACAGTGGCAGGTTCTCAGTCGTTATACACGAGTTCTGATGGGTCAACCAGTCTTTCTGGGATATCTTTAAGATTACCGAGATGGGCACCTATACATTTATTACTGCAAATTTTTTATTTTTTTTTTTTGTTTTTTTTTTTCTTCTTGCATTCGCATTTGCAAGTAGTGGTTGGAAAGATGACTTCATTAAATTGTTGTTGTACGTGGTGATGTTTCACGGTTAAGCATCAGTTCGGGATTGCTTGGTGGCATTAATCTGTTCGAATACAAATTAGATTTCAGATTGAACTTGTTACGGGAGTTAATAAGGACGGAGCCCCACTAATGCTAAAGTGTTAATTTTCAGCTGTGCAAATCCAGTACTGCAGTTTAAGATTGTTATGCAATATTACACCAGCCAGTATGGAAACCTCGCCGTCGGAGACAGGAGATCTGGGAGAGAATTCGCACTGGGGGGTGGCGGGGGGCTTGGTAGGCAAAACCAGCAAGGCTCTTCAAAGCAAACACGACATACAAGATCTGTTGCGATAGGTCAGTAAACCTCAGTCACCAAACACCTAAGTAAGCGTTTTCGTTCTGCAACCACTTTTCCATCACTCAGTTATTTATGTAGGACTGTAGCTTTTCAAAATTTTTTTCAAAAAGCCTTTTTCAGAGCTTAATTTATATTCTTCTTTGTACCTTTAATTTTTTTTTTCTTTCCTAAAATTACCAAAGATATTACACAAAGGTAAATTATGTTCTCTGTTATATGCTTTATCTTATGAAGCCAAATATCCTCTTATTGTTGATCAAAGGAGGTTGAAGAATTTAGAGGGAAATGACAAGATGTGGGCTATTGCTAACCTGAGAGGGAAACTGCTCCTTTATTCTAGAAAAATTTAGAAGGCCAAGTAGATGTCTGAACCAAAGTTGTTAACCTTTTTATTTGCAATTCTTTACAGTGACCAAAATGAAAGTCTTGTAAAAGAGGAATCAAGGAGAGCTTGTGAGGCTAAAACTAGGAATCAGTGTTACTGGTGGAGCTGTGAGAAGGGAGCTGGAGCAAGCAAAGACTCAGTTATTTTATGGAAAATTAGAGTATCAGATAAAGGAGACAGTTTAATAAAATACAGAAGAGAACAGAAAAGCTCCCACAATTTAACTGGACCACATAATAGTATTTCTAGAATTAAATGAGTAAAAGAAAAATAATAGTAATTTTTTTTTTTTGTTGGTCTTTGGTTCTACCGATTGTGTGCCACTTCTGTTTTGGGACTGTGCTGGGATGACTGCTTTAGTTTGGGTTGATCTTGGCACGTTTGCTCAATTTTGTTTAGTTTTTGGTCAGCATTTTTCATAAGAAAATAACACTCCTGTCCACTCATAAGCTTTGGTACAAGAGATTTTATTGGCAGTTACTTTTACAAAAACCCAACTCTGCTTTCTGTTTCGAAAGACAAAAAAAAAAGAGAAGAAAAAAGACAAGAAAAAAAGGGCAGTCTGTGGTCATTTGAAACATTTTTTTCCTTTTTTTTCTTTGGTTTAAATTATATCCAGGCAGCTTCGTGACGTGCCGGCGGTAGCCAGATGGGGATCATGAGAATTGAGCCCCTGTGCTTCTAAACTGAGTGGTTTGCTGGTTAGTTCGGTATTCAGAAGGGGATAAAAATCTGGTAGATTAGTTCATTCTCAGCATGTGTAGCTAGACATGAGTAAAGATAACAGCATGAGAAACTGTTAGTACGCATACCTCAGTCCAAACTGTTAGGGAATGAGTAAATAAATAAAAAAAAAAAAACATTTCACTCAGTTGCACTTAGTTGTATGTCTTGCATGCTTAGTCTAAAGACTGTAGCAAAAAGGGAAAAAAAAAAAAAAAAAGAGAAAAAGAAATAAAAAATTAGATTTTAACATATCTGGCAGGTGTCGCAGCCTTGCAGAAGAACCAACTGAAAATCTCAGGCTTTACATCGAGCAAACTTCACTATGATTTTTACAATTCTGATTCTGTATCCCTTTGGATATACGGTTGCTTCTTGAGGGAGGGGTTTATTATGTTGTACATATATATCCCACTGTGTCTGTGTGAGCCTTTGTCTTTTGGGGTGGGGGGAGGGTGGGGAGGGAGGAAAAGGTGGAAAGGTCCTTTTTTTTTTCTTTTTTTCTTTTTTTTTTTTAGATCTTGTTCCTCAAAAGGAATAAATGCAGACCTGTTTTGTCAAAACACCTTTTGCTTTTTGTGCAACTGCTTTATATTAACTATACTAAAAAAAAAAATAGCTTTGAAAAAAAAAACCTACTGTATGTAATGGAATTGCAGAATACGCTGCACATGTATTTTATTTAGTTATCCTTGCTTTAAGAATATTGGATGACATTTGCTGACATGTGGGAGAAAATCCCTGACTTTTTTTTTTTTTTTTCAGCTTTTAAATTGTAACATAGTTGACAGATTTTTGGGGGTTGTTTTTCCTCTCCTGTTATCATTGATCGAAGCGTTTTTGTACAGTTTTTGTGTTTAAGCTGATTTGGGTTTTTTATTTGATATTTTCGCACCCCTTCTGTTATCTTTACCACTGCCTTTTCTGGCTGTCTTAAACAAAGTTCATATATTTGAAAGGAAAAAAAAAAAAAAAAAAAGTCGTTTTAAAAGACAAAAAATAATGTTTTTCTCCTGCTGCAGTAAATATTTTGCATGATGAATTCCAGGGTCACACTTTCAAAAGTTTATCAGTGAAGTAGTGATTAATAATGGGGAGTGTCAAACTATTGAACTTTTTTGTATAAAAAAAACAAAAAAAAACTTTACAAGGTGCCAAGATGTAAAGACAATTTGTTACATGTTTTTTTTCTCAAAGAAAAGCGTACATTATGAAAGTAGTACCATGTATCAGGTAAATCGCTGTCAGGAATGAGAGTCAAAGCCTTCCTTGTCCACACACACCAAATTTAAATTAAAAAAAAAAAAAAAAGTTTGTAAATGTAAAACCTGTTAGGTTTCTGCATTCAACTAGAAGTGAAATGAAAAAAAAAAAATAAATCAAGGCTTATGTAGAATAAGTGACCACAAATGAAACAAAACCACCAAAACCTTTCCTTTGATTCTCACTTGCAAGAGTCCCGCCGCAGGTCCTGCACCCTCCCCTCTCCTGGAGCTCCCGCTTCGAGAAGAGGCCGGAGCAGGGATTCTGGTTCTACAAATATTGAAGATCATTAGATATTTATATATATATATACATATATAAATATATATATATATAAAGTTTTAAAAAATAATTTTGAACTATTGTAGTTTTCAGATCGCCGATAATCTCGCCTTCATTATAGCATGGAAAAGGACAAAAAAATGTGTTTAAACTCTTTAAATCCTTTGGTACCTTTGGTTAATGAACTCTGAGCGAGTTTTTAGATGTTTCAGAAGTCATTTAGTATTCTAGTCTTGCGAGGTGAATTTGCAGCTAATGACTGCATTTTAATGGGCCCAGAACAGGTAACAAAGTATCTTCTACCCATAAGCCTTGATGAAAATGGTACAGTCCAGACTGTTAGCATGGTGCTTCGTGTGTATGTGCTGCCAGTAACAAGATTTTTTTTTAAATTTTTTTTTTTTGATAAGGCATAAAAGAAACTCATTCCTTACATCAACTGTAATTCCATCATTCCATGTCTGTTGATACAGACAATAAAAAATGTTGTGTAGTCAGTACTAATTACTGACATTATAGCATTCTCAAATGCAATAAAAATGCTGGTTGTTCACACTGGTAATGCAAGTTGCCATGTCCTAAGTTTTTGTTTTGCTTTTCCCCCCACCCCGATGAGTCCCGTGTCACATCCCCTGGGGCCCTGGGCCCCAGCGCTGGTCCATGGACCGTCCAGTTGCTTCTTGCCCGTAGCCCAGCACGTTCACAGACAGTCTTGTCCTCCTTGGGTCACCCCCAAACACTTCAACTCAGAAGATATTTTCATGACAGTTTCACAGCCAGCCTGGACAGGGCGGTTGCTTGTTGCTTGAAGCGAGGAAGATGCTGTCACTCAGAGAGGTCATCCTCTTCCAAGAAAGTCCATCGGCCTGTGACCACTGCATCATGGGGAGTTGAGGGTATTTGCTTTCTCGTTGGATGCCAAAGGGGAAAGGAGGAAGGAAAGGGTTTGGGGCTTCATTGAGCAGACCCTTTCAGGTGTGAGGCCTGAATGGGAGCTGTGCTGCTGGTTTCACTGGGAAGGGTTCAACACGTGTAGTCAGTATGCAACTGACTACAGACAGTTGTGTGCGGGGTCCACCTCTTGGTCTACAAAACCACGAGGTCCCAAGTCACCCGGTCACCCGAGACCAACTTTAAAGAGAAAAACCCACCTTCTTTTCTAAAACAGCCACCTTCTTTTCTTTTGAGTAAGCACACATTTATTTTCTTCATCAAGTTTTATAAAGAAAAATAAAATGTTTAATAACTAGCATTAGCAGCAAACTGAAATTTCAGAGGAGAGATTTTTCATGAATAATTCATTAAAATTTCACATCTGCAAGATTAGTCATCCAAATAAAATGCTAATGTCAAAAACATGCACCGTCTATAATATTCTCATCAAGAAATCTTTTTGCATATAATGATAAATGCTTAAATTAGTACAAATGATTTTATAAAAATATTCTATCATAAAATTATACCAGATAACTACTCTTTCTTTTTTTTGGGGGGGAGAATCTTTGCACACTCATGTGTCTCAGAACAGTACTGACTAGTGGATTTTAATAATCAAAATACAGAGAACAAAATTTTTTTGTTTCTCCTGTGTTGCACTTTCATCACCAGTGAGATTTCAGCAAAGCAGAGTGGTCCCACTTTGGGGATTAAATTGTCCAAAGTCAGAAGTTGATACATGCTTTGTCATGAGTGTTCTGCATGTCTTCATATGTGGGATCCATGCAGGGGACTCTGTCCCCGAATGAATCTCATCAGGGCTCTGGGTTCCTCTTTTGAAGGACAATGTGTCCCCATACAGGTCTGTGGGGGGAACAGGCAGGTCACGAGCTTGGAAGCCACCAGAGTTGGCTCGGGTGTTTCACCTTTCAGCCCATCCCAGTGCTAGTGGGAGAGTGGGAGGGACCCAACGATGTGACTTGTCCTCTGCAGACGTTTTGTGGCCCCTGATGCAAGGAGAGCTGTCGGGGTAGGTGCCAAATGCAGCTTGTGCTGAGGAACAGGCCCCGAGCTGAGGAGCAGGATCAGCCCCTTCCCCTCCTGCTGTTCATGGTCCCGAGCAGCCGAGGAGAGCCTGGCTACTGCCAGATGTGGAACACAGCGGCCTGCCTCACCTTTGCATTATTAAACCCGCTTCTCCTCCCTGGCAGCCCTATCGTGGACATCACAAAATGCCTTCCCAGCCATGGCCAGCTGGGAAATACCTTTTCCAGTCAGAAACACTGTTTTCCACCACAGCTGAAAAGCACTTTTATGGTCAGCGCTGAGGCAATGCGTCTCTGAGTAGTTTCCAAGGAGTAAACTGGAGCCAGTGCAGAGTTTTTTCTGGGTTTCTCTGGCCGTGAGGGAAAAGCAGCAGAAGACAAGGGGGAGGTCCCAGCACAGGAGCTCAGACCCAGGAGGACACGGCAGCCAACGTGCTCCGCGCACACCCAGCTGCTCTCTGCAGATGATCTGAACAGTGACATTTAACTTGGGCCGTGATCACAGAGTATGACAAATTTCACATTATTGGACTAATTTAAAGGACTAGCAATTCTTGGTGCCTCTTGCTCAGAAGCAGACACACATACACACCCTTCCTCACAACAAAGTGTAATTAGCCCTTCTTGACCTATTAATCAGGCTCTGTCTTCAATGATGATGTTAAATGTTCATTTAATGGTGTGTTAATCAGGGCTATCTTTCATCTTCCTTGCAGTCCTGGTTTAATTCCCTCACACCGAAGTGCTCACCATCCTTGGATTGCCACATTGGTGGCAACAAACCGTGTTGACAGTGCTGACCCGTGTGGTGGGATGCAGCTCTCATGCCTGCTTGCAGCCTCCATGCTGTTTGCACCTAATTTTTTTTTGTCCCAAACCCTCAGGGCTGAGGTGTAGCAAAGTATTTTATTCATTTAATTTGTTTTGCCCCATTGTTATTAGATTTGATAGGTACCTTCAAAGCACATGAGTTAGAAATGGTAAGCAGCATCACCCTGGGGTATTTAACAAGAAATAGCCTCACCTCCCTTCTTCTTCCTCAGGAAATTTCTGTGTCACCTGAAGGAAAAGAAAAAAACCCAAAACCCACTCTGTGGAGTTTTGGATGCATTTATTTAGGGAGGTTTTCAGTGCCTGTTTTTTTATTAATGCATCTCAGAAGCCTGAAAAACATTACTTACTTATTTATTTTTTTCAACTTATAATGTTAATTTGAAGGTAACCGTCCTCTTAAGGATTAATTCCAGCCAAAGCAATAACCATTATTTACCAGAGTTTGACGTTTTTATCACTCATCATATTAGCAAATTTCCATTGAAAATGCTAAAATGGTTCGTCATAAGGCACATAACTGCTTTGGCTGTAAAAATGACCAACACAAGTGCCTGTACTCAAACATTAAATTATACTGTAATTAATAAAGACAGTTAAACTGTCTACTAGCAACAGCAATTTAGGTAACCACATTTGATCGGCTATAAATTGTAACTACATTAAAATTCCAGAAATATTAGCAATATGGATTACTTGATGGAAATAGGTGCTGATCACCAACACTCCTATTTTACAACGGAAGCACAGGTCATGTTGGCCACAAAACTGTGGGCGAAGATCAAGGCTGAGTACTTTTAATCTTGTGAAACAAGCAATTACAAATAGTTGCATCGATTTGTTAAAAAGCTTTAGGTGACATAAATTGTTTCCTGTTTAGCTTATTGCTCTGATACATAAATGTCACCGAGTATAATATTAATTAGGGTCACAGAACAACAAGGGTCGGGTGATATAGTGTACGATCAAGGATGTGTCAATCCTTTGTGAAGGCAAGGAAAGCTCCCGGCCCCTTTGTGCTGCAATGCTCGACGCCTGATTTTATGTGATGACAAAAGAAAGTAAAGGAAACTGTATTTTAATATGTGAAGTAATTACTTTAGTACTAGTATAATTTTACAGTTTAGGATAAATTACGGTGTTTTCATTCTCCTGCTCTTGCCACATAACATAAAACTCCACATATAGCATCAATAAAATAGAACACTGTTTATAAAGGCTTTCTGCTGCACAAGACCAACACTATTCCTCTTAGCAGATGGAAACTAAGCACACATTTTAGTCTGGTGTGTGTTTCTACACTTAATATTTTTTTTTAAAAAAGACCAAAAAAATGGGCTGTGCAGGTTATTTACTTAACATAAATCAAGTGTATCATATACACTGTTTCTTTGGATTGGCATACGACTTAGAAAAATACAGTAAGATTCTGAAAAATCTGGAGAAAATTTATTAAATATGATTTTTACTGTAATAGAATATTAATGTAACCCAATGCTCATTTCCCATTAAGTTGATCCCTTTTTAATACACACATGCTTTTTATTATTTTGCACTCATGCGAAAATTCCACATTCAGAGAGTTTCCATCTCCTTAGGAATGTCTCTGGCAAAAGCACAGTAAGAAATCTCGAACTGAGAAAAAAAAGAGGGGGGGGGGGAAATAGACAGCAAATATCGAACGATAAGATGTGGCGAAGCGCTGATGAACTGAAGCAAAAGCCAACGATATAATAAAGGGTAAAAAGGCATTCAGCACAGCGAGGGGAACAGTAGAAACAATTACACTTTAAACCCCTCCTTCTCGCTGCCACTGTACCACAGCACAGATGAAAATGTTTGATTTGCAACATAAAAGATTCATTAATTACCACTTGAATATTTAAAGCTATTTTGCAGACTAACAGAGGTAGATAAAGCACGGAATTAAAACCTCTAATAAAATTGTAAAAATATTTCTGCAAGTTTACCAGCGTTGCGATTCCTCCTGGTTTAGGGAGCCAGGCTTGGCTGGCAAGAGAGGGAATGCATTTATTAATTTTATTTTTCCAAGCGGGTATTTGAAGTAAGACAGTTGCACAATGCTATTTGTCTCTCATTTTCAAATGTTTACTGAATACTTTACTTGGACTCTCACTCCCTTCACATGTGGTTGCCCTTCATGGGAGAAGTGGCTTCCACAAAGCAATCCAAGGGATCATGAGTGTGTTTGAGCTATATGTTCATTTTTAATACATTGCCACATACAGTAAAAACTCATTTAGTCATAAATCTGGTACAATACTCTCACTGGTACGAGAGAGTATTCCCCCTACGTACTTTGTAGGGGGAAAAAATAAATTAAAAAGATCTGTGAATCCAGTTATAATTACCCTTGTCAGGCTTAATAAATAAATAAATAAATGGGAACAGCATCCTCTTGTGCCAGGGTGGGGAACTCCTGTGACTAGCAGGAGCGCAGGTGGTGAAGAGCATCTTTGTAACCACATGGTATGGCCTGAATTTGCTCCATGGAGGCTGAGCTGTTAGCACCAGGCTTCCTGCATCTTTTGTATGAACAATGCACAGATTACAAAGAACAGGTCATGTACAAACCCAGCAAGCACAGAGCCTTTTAAAAATAAAAATAATAAATTAATGTACATATTTATTTGCACCGCTTGTGCCAGTATGCCAGGCAGCATCCCAGTTTTCCAAGCCCCACTCACCAGGCGATGTAAGTCTTGGTGGTCAAGGAGCTGAATTTGACACTTGACAGTTACATATGTTAATTTTTACCTGTTTGCATTCAGATTTTATTTTTTTTTAAATAATAATAAAAGAAACCCTTTCTATTTTTAAACAAGTGACTGTTTGAAATCCACAGTGGTGCAGCGAGGGCTTGATTGCAGAACGAGGGTTGAAAGATAGAGTAACAGCTCTTTTAACGGTATGTTAACGATGATGAGTAGAGCCAAAGTGTATGGATTTAATAAGAGAAAAACAGTTGCATCGTCATTAATTTATGCAGTTGGCCAATGAAATTTAAAAAAATGTCCAGTTATGTTTGGATACACCCTTTACACAACTGTTCCTGCTGTAATTATTGAGTGTCCACACCAATTAAAAAGATTTTTGAACTTACTCTGATGTATTTGACTGTGAGATGCCCGATTTACTGGTAGGACCAGGGTGCCTGAGGAGGCTGATGCAACGCAAAGGGACCCCCCGTCACAGGCATCACTGTCTGCAGTCACCCTGTCACCCAGACTCCACCTTCACCAGCAAAGTGTGATATATCCAGGGCAGCCGCTCTCCCATCCTGCCAGAAAGGAAAGGGCGTACTCAAAATACTTCAGGCCTTGCCCTGGCTTATTGTTTTTGGAAAGTCTTTCTTTTTTTCTTTCTTTTTTTTTAAATGTTCATTTTTGTTGGGCACGATAAGAGCCTGTCAGTTCAGATCAGGAGTGGAGGGGCATTTGGTCATGTCTGAAATACTTTATCAAAACTATTGTCAGTGTATTTTCTGTGCTAGAAAATTATTTCTCCAGCTGGTTTGTAAATTTGGGTGTACATATATTCCCACATACATGCCTTACATGCTTTGCTATGCATACAGAAAGGAAGTTATGCTAAGCAAAGCCTCTCAAAGCCTGAAAAGGGTGGAACCCCAAAACTGCTGACCTCCCCAACACCACCACATTGAGCATGGATGTTCACGTCCTTATCAAAGGGAGAGACAAGTCCCCAGCCCAGGAGCGGTTCATGCCCATCTTTGCCCTGAGTATAAAGAGCAGTGCTGTGTTCCAAAACATCCATCAGGTTTTTGGCTTTGCCACCTTTGTGAACATGCAGAGAGGCTCCCAGAAATGATGTTTATGCCTCATGCTCACCCTTGCTGTTTTTAAATACCACTGCTTTATGCTGCATTTCCCCCTGACACCTTGCACAGTTCGGAGTGTTCTCACCTGTTTACAACACTACGGAGCACTGGCGAATCCAAAACAAAAACATCTGATAAAAATCAAATATTATGTTGCTAACTGCAAAGTTAATTTCCCCTCAGAAGTCCTTCTTTAATTATAAAACCCGCATAACCCATTTCCTTTGGTGTGCAGAAAGGTGTGTAATTAAACTATCAGCATAATACCTTTCTACATGTAAAACCTGCACTTATGAACTTTAACTGCTGAATAAAAACTCCTATTACATGACCATTAAGTATTATGAATAAAGCAAGTCATTGTAGTACTTGATTAATTTTTATGCACTAACCATTGTGTTCAGCACAAATTTGGTTTCTGTAGGTGTCCTCTCACTCGCTGTCCCGGTGGTGCAGCCATCTTCACCCAGGTGTAAGACTGTGCAGCGTCTCTCCACGCTTTGCTCCCAGCCATGGCCATCCCCAAGGCTATGTGCCATTTCCATGGCCATCACAGAGGAGGAATGAGCTTTGCTCTGTTTCTGTAATGTCTCCATTATGGCATGGCCAGGGAAGGGAACACAAAGTGGCAGCAGGGAGGACTGTTGGAGCTAAGCCCTGACTCACTCACCACATCTCAGGGGGCGGTGAGGAGTTGCTCTGAGCAGAAGCCATGCCAACCAAAGGTGAAAGAAGCTCCTTGGGAGCTGGCTGGAGGGAGGAATTTTGTAGCCCGTGGCTACAAGCTCAGAAAGGGACCAATGATTGCTTAGTTACAGTCTACTCAAGGCCACGCTCTGATGTTTCAACTTTACCTTACAGTCTCATGGTAGATCAGGTGTGTATTTTTTAACTAATAAGGGGAACCTGATTTAGACTTCTTTCACACCGATGTGCCAGCAAACCCTCAGAGGAGAACCTCACCATGCTACCCACACCTTCCCTTTCACAGGATCCCAGAAGCTTTGCCTTATACGTGTTACCTACAGCCCTGGTCCTCCCAGAAACGTGTCCTCCACATACCAGCATCTTGCCAAGAGAAGTGGGAAGGCAAAAATAAACATCCCAGCTAAACCCCACAACTCCAAAATCTTAATTGACAGCAAGATGGAGCATGCCAAGATGCTGAGGAGGATTATACGGTGATGGTCCTGGCTGCCAAGGAGCCTCCCTCAGCATCTCCCATCACTGATGGGTGAATGTTCAGGTCCCTGACCCGTTATTCATCAATTCCTTGCAGTCACGTTCCCGTACGCTGTGTGATGATTATATTGAGGCTGATCTTTGAAGTCTGGAGTCAGGAAGTTTAGCTCAGTTATAATCAATAGCATTTCCAGCTCTTGGAAATCTGCACTAACCACTCAAGGCAGCCAGTCTGCATTATGTCCTTGTCATATGTATATATTTGCATGTTCATTAGTCATGTAGTAGCACAGCTGTATGTAGTTTCATTTAGCTTTTAATTATCTTCTTTGGGTTGGTGTTTTCATCTCCACCAGACTTAGCAAAGAAAAGCAAATCGCTTAGGCAAAATAAATGCTGCTGAGCAGGTCTGGGGCGAGGAGTACTATTTCCTTGTGCATCCTACTGTTCCATTGCAACAGAGATGTTTGGTTCAAAAGTTCCAACGAATTAATAATAAATCTGTCTCTCTGTTTCCCCCCATCGTATGCTTATCTTATTCAGGTGGTTGTGGGTGTAATTTTTCATTTGCAGCAGGTGGCTGTTTACATATTAGATAAACTCCATCCTTACAATCCTTGGCATGGATGTTTGTGTTTGCTCCAACAGCTGCTGTTCCAGCGCTTGCTCGCGCACAGATCAAGGCATCCTCCTCTTTTGATGGAAATGACTCATACCTCGGATGAACTGAAACAAAAATACCATGCTCAGCTGCAGACACCTGCGCTCACGGGTTTAAAAGTTAGGATGTGGGTTCTAGCTAATTTTATTCTCTTCAGGTTCTTATACCACACCCTTTATTTTGGTTTCTGAGAAATTTCCATTCGTAAGAACAAAACAAGGTGACTAATATCTGCATTGAACTTTCTTCTCCTTTCCTCCCCACCCGCATCCACCCCCTTCCCCCACCCCATGCACACAGAGAAATATTATGTGATTTATTTATTTCTTTCACCTCAATTACTTGTAGCAAGTCCAGCCCTAACGCCCTCCGCTTTGTTTCCCCATCTCGCAGGGTCAAATGCTCAGGGGTCATCTTCGGTTTAGCAAGAGGTGAGGTTATCAGCAGCTTTACTGCTGTGCGGAGTGAACTGGGGGTGTGATGTTGAGACACAACCCACCCCCATATGCTCCTGCCCCTCGTGCGTGCAGCATCAAGACCCAGAAGAAGCACCGGTGCAGAGGCCAGTTGTATTTTTGCAGCAGTGAAAAATGAGAACTGAGCTTTTAAACATGCAGTGGCTTAGAAGTGGTTCACAGAGCTGAAGCAAATGCAGCGAAGTACCCCCCCACATACACCCCCCACCCCTTCCCTCCCTACCCAGTGCCATGGGATGGGGGCAGGTGCCTGAGCACAGCTATCTCTGAAATCAGATGTTCGGCGTTGCTTCTTGAGCAAACAGAGCACAGTAGGGACACAGAAGTGACAAGGACCTGGAAGACCTGAACTGTTGACCAGCTCATGGGGGTGTGGGCCTCTCCTGGGCTAGCAGAGGGAATCACTGGGTTTCATGAGGGACGTACAATGCCTGGCTGGCTGACCAGCTTGTGATATTTAAAGGGGCCCCGAGGATCGGCTCAGGAAGAAAGTCTGCGCTAGTTAGAAAGTGTCCACTGGTACGGATACGCTCACCTGCCTTCATCCTTATCGTAGGTGATGTCTAACAGCCTCTCCCTGTTAAGAAGAGCGCATATCTGGCTGAGGAGCCAAAACAAGCCCCATCTGGCTATTTTAGTTGTGGTGGCCAGCATTTTACTGCCCTTGACATTCCTTTTCTTCTTTGTTAAAGGAAGGGGGCATATTCAATGCCAATGTGAGAAGGCAGAACTTAACTGGAGCCAGTGGTACCGTTTTCCTGTTACACCAACGGTTTATTTGGGGAACAATTCCCAAGTGCCTGTTGAGGAATTGGAGCCAGGCTGGCGAGAGCAGATGGTGTCTTATCAAAGGGTGATAATTGTTCATGAATTAGACTCCTCTGCATCACCTTCCTCGCTCAGACCTAGGGTAATGGCTGGAGCAAGCCCTGTCTTCTCTGCTTGCCATTGCAGGAGCTCTCCTGTAGCAGGGGAAATATATTTTTATAGTTTGCTTACCTTGACACTTCAAACATTTTCCCAGCAAGCTGAAGGTGTAATTAAATGACATGCCAGATGCCAGTGTGCGTTATATTATACCACCTCTCAGCTGGGCTAGCAAAAGGCAATGAATGGAGCCTTAAGACAGCTCTCCTATAGATAATTATTATCTCTTTTCAATAAAGAATAGGTAAGGTTGAGCAGAATGTCAGTAAACCTGTAATTTTCTAGCCTTTTGGTTATCTCTGTTCTTCTGATCCACCAGTGTTGTGAAGTTTTGTTGTACTTTGTTCCATCAATTATGGCATCCCTCCAAGAAGGCGGCAGGCTCTGGTGTCACATATGCATATTTATGATAAGGTATGTTCTGATCTTCCTGTTGTGCCTTAACCCAGGTGTTCTGGGCCTTTGGAGGTGGGTGGGCAGCAAAGCCTCTTTAGGGCAATGAAGCTTTTGGGGCAAGGCTTTTTAGCTGTAGGCTAAAAGAAGCAAAATCTTGCTGGGAAAATGACAACAAAATGCCTTAACTTCAAGCTTTAAGAATTTAAACTGGTTTTGTAACATCAATAATAAGATTTGTAGAACATATTGCTTGCTTCATTGTATCTGCTACCTCAGAAGATAGAGCTGTGTATCTCTTGGCTGTTGCACTCGGGTTTCCAACTTTGCAGGACACCATCCCAGTTCTCAGGGAGACAAGATGTTGGCTGTCACAAGACAAACTTGCCAGTGAGATTTATTTACTTACTTGGAAGTGGAAATGTTATTTTAATATTCCAGCCAGCACGGGAGTGGAGGTGTTGAATATACTCATCACTGGCTGAAGAAGGGGTTGCTGTAGCATCTTGTGGTCCTTTCTCTGCTGACAAGGTGTGCTCTGCACGGAGGGCAGGAGACCAAGCCAGGGAAGGAAAGGACTGCAGGAGGGCTGGATGGTTGTTTGCTTTTTTTTTTAAAAAACCCAGACCTTGAAAATTCTTCATCTGGATACTTGTGTTTATCAAGAGTATGGGAGTCATGGGAGTTAATGGGTTGATGACTTCTTGCCATCTGGAGAACCAATGACACTGCCCAGCCCCAGCTCCAGCTGAACTAGATCACTACATTCACCAGCAGCCAACAAGGCTCTCTGTTTTCAGGGGGGTGGGCTGAGATGTTTCATCTCACAGAAGAAAGCAACAGCCTGAAACTTTCTCCTGCTGTCAGTCCAGGCTGTGCAGGGCACTTCTTTCTGAAGTAAGGCATGCTCATAATTAAAGATTAATTTACTAGCACTAAAACCAAAGCTTTCCTCAAAGTCTACTGTCAACAGACATGCTCCCTTTCAGTGACATTTGCATTTCTAATTGGGTCTGCTTATTACCAGAAAGTCTCTGCAGCTGAGATTTAATTTTATGTATTTCCTGGTTGTCCTCTTAAACCCAGCTCTGCAACCTAGTCTTGCTTTCAGTGTGTGTGTGCGCCTGTGAGTGTGCACAATTTCACCCCACCAGATGGGCATGAGCATGCCTGGGAAACTGCTATGTGTGCTTCAAGAAGAAGGCTTGTCAGGGAGAAACATTGAAAAGGTCAGTCTGTATAGAGGAGTGAGATGAGAGATGGAGAGGGCTACCTCTCTGCTTTTGTGCTGTGGCTAATGTTTTCTCTGTTGTCTCCACTTGTGAGATTTCCACTTTGGAAGGTAAGTTCAGACTTCTATAAATTTTAACAGAGATGTGAATCGCTTTCCTTCTCTAAGATTTTTATTTTTCTTTTGTCCTTGAAAAAATGATGTTAAAAGAAATGTGTTTAACAAGTCACAATGTAGCCCTATTAGCAGAACCCCCTGGTCATTCATAAGTTGTAACTCTGTGGGCTTCCTTAGCACGGCATTCCCCATCCCTACAAGTCCTGCTCCAGAGCAGGGATCAAAAGCACAGTGGGCATAGTCCTGCACACACACTGTGAGGGAGACAGTGCCTGCCCAAAAGAGCTTGCTGCTGGAATAGGCAGGAGAGAAAGGAAATATTATTATTCCTCTTTAACAGATGGGAAACCAAGGCACAGAGAGTTGCAGGGGCTTGCCAAAAGTCAGACAGAAATCTGAAAACAGCCAGGAACTGAATCCAGGTCTGCTGAGACTCAGGCCAGTGTCTTAATCACTCGTCTCTTCATAGATTTTATTTCTGCAGCTAATTGAGTTATTCACTAGGACAAACTATGCAATTTCTGTCTCTAGCTATAGTGCTGGTGCTCCTGTACCCTCTCCTATCCCACACCTAATTCCTTTCTGCTTTTCCCTCTGTGTATTTCAAAGAGCCTTTCTTGTCCTCCTACTGCCTGGGAAGGTGCTCTGCAAAGCTCTGCCATCATCTGTGTTCTCCAGCCCTGACTTTCCTCATGAGTAAATTCCCTTCTTTATTTCCAACCTCCATCTAATTTGCCTACAACCTTGTGATAATTGTGTCTGGTGATGAAGGCACTGTAGTTGTCTATATAGAGCTGCTCTGAATAACTCGAATTGAGATGCTCGGTCTTCTGGGAAGGAAGAATTTGTGGGTACCACCACGGTTACACCCCCTCACTCCAGTGCATGCCAGCCCAAAGCCTTGCCACAAACCCCTGCATGCAGCTCCGTGCTGGAGAAGTTCAGGGCATAAGCAAAGATCTTATGCAAATCCTCCCCTATCCATCAGGAAAGGGAGCCCTTCATACTTCAGAACGATGGGAGAAACAATCTATCGATATTCCGTAATGAGCATAAATGCCCTTTATAAATTGTTTCCCTTTTATTGACTCTAAAGCAAATGTAGCCGTGAATGCTGTACATTAATACATTTTATACCTTCTAATGGTTTGATGGCCTCATATATCCAGTAACGCTGAGAATAATCATTAGATTGTAAGGAGTGCAAAATATGTTTTATCACTTGAAAATGGAATTCCTTCTTGAAAGGTAAAACCAGTGGTAGATCATTGATTTGAAAGGTCAA
Organism: Hypotaenidia okinawae; assembly: GCA_027925045.1. Taxonomy (NCBI): domain Eukaryota; kingdom Metazoa; phylum Chordata; class Aves; order Gruiformes; family Rallidae; genus Hypotaenidia; species Hypotaenidia okinawae. The sequence goes on along the minus strand of BSDF01000011.1, from coordinate 18,464,112 downwards.
GGTTAAAAAGCTTATTAACGACTGGGTTAAGCTCTAGTAAAATTCTTTGTTTTACTCAGCTGTATGAAGCATTTAGCTAAGTGAGACTCTTCATTAGGACATTAGTGCTTTTATACTAGCTGTGTAAGGTAAAAATCAGTAATTTCCAGCTTATGTTCAGGAAAAATGCATTGAGAGTAACACATACTCCTCTGAATAACACCGAGTGACGTGTGGACACTGGTACGATGGAAAACAGCTACTGCAGAGTATGGGGGTGTGGGGGCAGCCAGAGAGTGCAATCCCTGCCTCTCCCTGTCCTGTGCTGAGGACCCCTGCACAAGCGTTGCCAGAGCAGATATATCATGTAGCGCAGTGGACTGCTGGGTAGAAATACTAGCTTGGGTCCCAGAAGCCATGCAGTTATGTCAGGATGCCACAGTGCTGAGTTAATTAGCCCTGACTCCCTACAGGGCTTTAGATTAGCTAAAAGTGCTGGGTTCAGGGAGCTGCAACGCTTCCTGCCTCCAAGATGGGGAGTTGCTTCTGTGGGGGGAAATATCTGTGTATCCCTCTCGCCAGAGCCCTAGTAGGCTCTTGAGTCAAAGCTCATGGAGAAAGACTCTGCATTTTGGGTATGGCACAAGAACCTGTTACAGCTTTATACCCATCCCAGCCATGGCGGGAGCAGATGAAGGGCCCTGAAGTGAAGCAGAGTGGTACCATGACATGGGATGCTGCTCGGTGAAAGTGATGATGGGATTTGTTTGAGGCCACATGTGAATTTGGGGAAACAACTTGTAGCTGCTGAAAGAGCAACCACCAGCTGTCCTTTCCAGGCAACCTGCAGGCCTACTGCGCTGGTGGACCTAAAAAAGAGGAGTAAGTTCATGAACTGCTTCGTTGAAGTTAAAAATATCTCAAGGCATCATGGAATTGCAAAGCAAACGTGAACAAAAGTGTTCAAACCATAGGAAAATAAGAAAGGGTCCCCAGCAGCACTCAGCCCTGACCCTGCCTGCTTGCAAAAAAAAACCCTTATAAATTGGAAATAACTTGAAATAATTGTTGTTTGTGAGGGAGTTTCTTCCTTTCTCAGCAGATGTCTCTTTAGAGGCCTGAAGAGGTTGAGTGTGGAAGCGATGCGGGAGCACAGAAAGGAGGGATCAGCCACCTAAATTTAGCACTGCCATAAACAAGAGCAGCCAATTTAATCCCGTGCCATAACGCAGCTGCAAGTAAAGACAAAAAGTCAATGTCAGAAGTGATGTAAAATAATTTCACACCACTCGGTTTTACTTAATCATTCCTCACATCAGTAAAACAATAGTTTTTGTTAAGGAAATGCATGTCAGGAGCCAACACTAGGGAGAAGTGCCTCTCCATCACCCTGGTACATGGTACCAGGGCAGGAAAGGCAGCGTGGGCACTGTGCTCCCAGGAACCTTCTGCCACAGCAAATGCCAGCGCAGTGCTGCGGGAGTACCCAGGTGCTCTCACATGGACACTGCTGTGTGCTCACCCTTGATTTGGGGTGTGTTCCTCTGTATGACATCAAAATCTTCTCCTCTTCCTCAGTCCCTCTTGGCTTGGCTACGTGCTAGCTTTTTTTAAACTTTATTTATTTTTAGCACTTTGAAAAATTCATGCTGTTTTCAAAAAGATCCTTAATGTTTGTCCTCAGCATCTGCTACCTGTTTCCAACAAAAAAGAGACCTAAAACTCTGTCATGCTGTATTAAGAAGGTTTTTTAATGTTTTTAATGGAACAAAATAACAATACAGAATATAATACCCATAGCATGTGCTTGGTGCAGTATAATTGCTCTGGGATACTCAATCCTTTTCACAGAAAGCAGCCATACCAACCCAACCATTGGAACAACTTTAATATTTCACAGTGAAATTAAATTGCAGATTAAAACAGATGGTTTGAACATTTCATTACAAGCCATGGTGCTTATTTGCTGACCATTGGCTGGTATATGTAAACATATAAAAAGCAAAAGAGCCCTTGGATACAAACCATGCTCTTGCTTAGATTTTCATTCATGGTTACAGCATGGTTATGAACGTTATGGATCCAGACAGGGCCTTTAAAGGTGCTGAATTCAATTTACTTTTACCGATGAAAGGAAGAGGTCATGGAAAGTGTGGAATGGGTGGGAAGGAAATGGGGGGTTTGTTAACCATCCTGCTGATGAGTTTCAGTTCACAGCTTGGCGGGTCCAGAGCTTTCCTCATCCTTACAGTGCAGGAACTCAGCACCATCCCTCTGCCACCCCAGGGTGCCACTGGCTCCCACCTGTGGTTCTCGACTTGTGGCTGTGGGAGCAGGTGCTGTGGACCTTGGTGCTCCAGGCCAAGCCATGCCTGTGTTTCCATTGCTGTCTTCGGATGCTTCTGGTTTGACTGCTTCTTTGAAAACCCTTTAAAAGAGCTTAATTTGTAGCTTGCTGGTACTTCCATATACCTTTGTTTGCTTCTCTGGCCAAGGGGACCAGTTTCTAGAGCACATGGAGGCAGAGAGGTTTAATTAAATGTTTGCAAAGTACTTTGAGGTCACTGGATGAATAAATGCTGTTTAAAGCAGGAACATCTGGAGTAAGGAATAAGACTGCTTCTGAGTAGTGTTTTGGGGGGGGTCGGGGGTGTGAGTGTATGTGTTCCTATGTGTTTTGCTAAACTGAGTGGGGAAAGAAAAGCCCAAGGTGGGAAGCAATTAATTCCTCTCCGTATGGCCTGGACAGGGTGCATGGCTCACGTGGTACAGCAGAGAGGGCAGTGTCATCAACCCATTGAATGAGCTGGCCTCACCGAACGAGTTAACTCTGTGTTAAGAGGTATTAAATAAACCCCTCACAATCACAGCAAGTCTTTCCCCATGTTTCCAATGTACCAGCTGCACTCAGCAATGTTGCCCCAGGTATTTCATTTTTCAGATATTGTCAAACAAACAGAATTCTACTCTAAAAATAATTACAGACAAATCTATAAATGTATTTAGCTTTGGCAGAACTGAAATGAATAGATGTTTTTTAAAAGTGTAAATGCCATGCCTTTAGACATTTTCCATGCTGGTTAGTGCTGGGTTAGCGAAAGTGTAGGGACTTCAGGGAGTCAGAACTTCATTCTGCATGTCTCTGTTGGCAGCGCGGTGAGCCAAGGATATTCTGTTTTACCTCTGCTTCACGAGGCAGTAACATCATGAAGCAATATTAGCACCTAGGGAGAACACAGTATGTGCATTACAACCTTGCGTATGGATTAGGGAAAGAAAACATTTCCCCTTGGCTGTTGGTGTGTCCAGTAATCCCAGTCAGCATCTCTGTCCCAATGAGCCTGGACTCATGGTGCCCAAAGGACTGGAAATTAAATTTAAGTTTTCATAGCTTTAGGGGGTGGGGGGATATTAAAGCTATGCTGCTGAGTCTGGTTGAGCTCTTGGAGAGCTGCAAAGAAATGGAGACAAAGGTTCTGGTGGTAGATGTGCTTAGCAAAGCAAGCAAAGAGAAACCTTCATTAAAATCTTTCCCCTCTCTCCCAGTCCAGTGACAGAGCTCTCATGTCATTAAGATTGGGCCAGAACTTCCAGCTATCAGGGCAACATCTGAATTTCTTGACTGGTACCTCACTGGGCTTGCTGGTAGCCCTGGTTACAGTACTGCAAGCTGCTTCACAGTCCCTAACATAGCCCATGCTACCCCAGGCCTTAGAAATAACGGATATCCACCAAACCAGAAAGCGCAGGGCCTCATTTCCCACTCCGGGGCTCAAACCCTGAAAAAAATTCCCCAATGTGCAAAAACACATTCCCAGGTGTCCACATCTGCTTCAGATTTTAAGCCTTAAACCCTAGTCCTACAAGTGCTTTAAGAAAAGGAGCATCCAAAGAGGAAACTACAGGGGAAGGCATCGCATGGAGAGGATCACTTTTTTGTGACACTACTCTTTTAGGATCATAGCTGCATCTTCAGACACATACTCCTTGATCATTGTGTGCTAGAGCTATCATGCAGAAGAGCTTGCTTCTATAATAGCATATTGTTGACAACAAACTAGAAGAGCCATTTAAAAAAATAATAATCTTACAATGCATGTTTAAAAGTGTAAAAAGAGGGGGAAAAAAAAAGAATTGTATTTTAAAAAAATCAGTATTTATCAATAGCCCTGGCTGTAACTGGGGATTCACAGCGTGGACGCTGAAAGAATGGAGACAGCATGGTAATGAAAAAAGCGTATCCATCATCAACAATACAATACTTACTGTGACCTAAGGTCAGGTTTGTACAGTTACACCAGATGTTAGATTTCAGCCGTTCTTTGAAACGAAGAAACACAATGGTTACTATTCCTGTAGTGTTGTGGATTTCATTAAACAACAGGTTTATCTCTTGCCTTTAAAATGTAGAGCAAGATTAGGATATTCCTACATTTCAGTTTCAGAAAGATCTGGCAAGCGCAACGTAAGGCAGGGCTGGTACTATGAGGGGAAAGAAAATTACTATTTTGAAGGGAACAGCCAGCTCTTTCAGGTGGCAAAATTCAGAGACAGCAATGTGAAGGGCAGGATAAAGATAGAGCAAATAGCTGTAAAGCATAGCTGTTCCTACAGTGGCCCTGGAAAGGGTGTGCATGGCCCTGGGGAGATGCTGCCCCAGACACCGGGGAGAGCAGGAGTGCCTTTGAACAGGTCTTGCTTCTCTCTGTGCTCCAGCTTTTTTCCCCCCACCCTCTTTTCTTCTTTCTCAAGCAATCACAGAGGAGTGAGGCCTGTCATTAGAGGAGCCTAGCCTAAAAGGTAGTTGGAATTGCTTGGGATTGCCTTTGGCCATCCCCCTCCGAACCTGATGCTATAGCCCTGGCTGTTCCACTCACCTCTCAGCTCAGCCCATTTTGCCAAACACCAGAGATTCCCTTCCAACACTGGCCTCTCTTTTGCCTTTACATGTTTTATTTCAGGTCCCTCAGCAGTCACCATGTATTGATATATAATTGTATAAATAATTTATTGTGTACACATACATATATATACATTTTTATATGTGAATATTGTATATGTTCTATATTATATATAAGAAAAGTTGCATTTTACCTATCTATACACACATATCTGTAACCTTAAGAAATGTCTGCCACTCTAAAATGATATTCTTCCTCGTTATTATTAATCAGGATACTTACATTCTCAGGCTGAGACAAAAGACTGGCTTGTAGTAGTTACTAAGAAGCCTTTTAATTACCTTGTCCTCTCTTCACCTCAGAACCTGGCGTTGTTTGTAAACAACCCCAATTTCAGAGAAAGCAGATGAGGCAGAAGAGTAAGGTCCATGTCCTGAATTATTTCATTAAAAATTAAAGCTTTATAAAAGTGTACACATTTCATTAACTTCACATTGCAGGCTTTGCAAATATTCTAAGGGATGTTAATCTCCTGGCTTTAATTAGATTGAAGGTCTCTCACAAAGGCTATCATTTTAATATAAAATGAGCACTCTTTTAAGCTTTGTGAATTAGAAAAACAAGAACTCCCATTTTAGATCAACAGTTATACACTGAAACAGAAGATTTTTGGGATTTTTTTGTGGGAAGTTAAGGGCTGTGCCATGCCTGACATGCAATTGCAAAAGCCAGGCAGTGCATACATCCTTCATTTCCATCTAAGGATGCGTTGCATACACACACGTACACGCATCCCTGAAAACACAGGGACATGTACATAACAGTCCTAATCCTAATTCTGCCCAATGCTTCCACTAGACCAGGGTCTTACTGGTGCACTGGCCGCATCATTCTTGCTCTGATGACTTTCTATGTTATATTAAGTGAATTTGGAGCAAAAATTGCCCAGAGTGCCCCAAGAGGGGCAGTTATGGAGGGGAGTGAGGCCGAATCTGGAGTTGCTGCCTTGGGATGGCCCCCACCAGCCTGCATGCCATGGAGGTTCCTAGCCACAAGTGTGGGATGGTATCTCAGTCCCGCACCAAACGTTTCTTCCTTGCCAGGGACTGCACTGAACTCTTAAATCTGCAGTTGTCATCGGCCTCTGTTCTTCTCCTATTATCCCCTGCTAGGAGACGAATTTTTATATTTCTGACCAAGATCCAATCTTCTTTCCCTTATCAAACATAATAGAAAATGCTGTAGTTACAGAATAACAAACTCACCTCCTGGATAAATGTCAATCTATTTTTAAGTGTAGGATCAGGTCGGGAGCTGCCCGTGACAGCGTATCACTTCATGCCAATGTGATGCCTCTTCGTTTATTATTTCACTCACCTCCAGCCCCTGCCTTCGGTCCCACGTTGCCTTGAACGTTGCCCCTTTTCTCTCCTTCAGCTGGTTCCCCCTAAACATGCAAAGGGCCTGATCCTGCCTGCTCCCACCTTACCTCCAGCACAAAGTGAGCTGTTGTGATGTGAATTAGGCATACAGCTCCAGCAGTATCTCCAATTTAGGTACCTGGATACTCCTGGCTTTGTGTGCTGAGTGTTTCTCTTTCAGACTTAAGCCCTGTTCAGTTAGCTTTCAGCTACATTCATCTAAGTCTAGAAATTGCTTGGATAGCCGTGCAATTCTGCTTGGAGCATTTTGCTGTTGGACTTGGCAGACCCATAAGCTACTTCCAAACTATCTTACCTTACCTCTTGAAGAGTATGTTTTGGAGATGGACATATTATTCTTTATAGTCAGACATGGGGTAGGATGCTTTATGGAATTTGAGTGCAGAGAGAGGCTTGCAAAAGGCCCCTTTGTTTGTACTTGTGAGGAACAGACCTCCAAAACCATGGCTAGCATTAAATCCAATTTGATCAGCACTTAATTAAAGAATGATTTCATTTATTTTTTTTCCAGTTGGTCATTCACACCAGTTTGGTGTACAGACTCTTCAAAACTAAGAGGGCAAAGCTCCAAGTATAAATTTAATTAATCAATAACCGTCATTTTTAAACAATCCTGGTTTATTCAAAATTGACCTCCGGAAAAAGAACTGACTCCATTAATGCCTGTGCTTAGATCTCCGCTGTGGCAGCTCTTTCTGCTGACAGTCTTGCTGGGCAAGTTTCCTTTAAGAGAACAAAATCCTCAACTTCATTTCTCCAGTTCCCTAATTTTGATTCAGAGCCACATCTTTGTTTAAAGGTTTATGTAGATAAACCTCAATTTTGTCAATCTCAATTTTGTATAAGAAGTAGGATCAACTTCTAATTTCCAATGTTAAATCCCACGCTCTACTTTCCGCTGCAATATTCTCAAGATGACTATTCCAGGTTAGATCCCATGCTGGGTTCAACACTTAGAATAAACTAAAGTAACAGTAACTTCATTTACTCATTAAGAACACGGGCTTGTTCTGAAACTACCCAGATATGCCGCGGGCTTTCAAAGTTCAGGTTAAGGTAGAAAATGATGGCATGGACAATAACAAAGACATTTGGGACTGCCCGAAATACGAATCTGTTGCTTTCCTATTGCTTAAAGACACACAATAACACAAGTAAATCTTTTGTGATAGCCTGTATATGAATCAGAGATGAAAGATCTTCCCACAGAGTGCCCAGCTGCCATGGTAATGTTGTTTTAAGCGCCTAGCGAGAGGTGAAAACTCACTGGCCATCATATTTTCTTCAGCACAGTATCTACCTGAAGTCTATTCCTGATACCCCTGCTCTGTAAGCTACCCAAACAGCAGCAGTGTATTAGCACAGTGGTACTAGCCTTGCAGCTGCTGAGCTGCCAGGATGCTGCCACTTGTTCTCCAGCGAGCACTGATCCACACGTGTGCAACCGGGTGGCGAGAGCTCTGGCTGGAGGAAGCCCCCAGCTTGCATCTCTGCTGCAGACAGTCAGTAAAACATAGGCACCGTGTTCCCTTTCCTAGCAGAATACTGCTAGAAGGCAAATATTAAAGCATGCCAGCCGTTCAAATATTAAGGTTGCAATGAATGATCATATAGAGTAAAAGCGAAGTCCACTAGTGTGATAACCTCTGGGGTTTGGTGCCTAGGAGAACAGGAGATGCACAGAAAAATACTACTGAGGCTACCCCCAACCCCCCCTCCTTAGTACACCTCGCTTTTCTCACGTAAGACTGACCTAACAAACACTCTTCCTGTATGTGCAATGACAGGCGCTGTATTTGAACAAATTTTAATAGACAGCATATTAACTCTGATGGCTTCAGATCGCCAAGGTATGTGTGAGAGTTTGCATCTCCTGTATAAACATTCCTGACTCTCATCTGCTTTGATCAGTATCACTCACTCCTCTGATCCTTGTGCTTTCCCACTGGCATGACAAATTTTTAGTTCCATGTCAACATCAATGTCTCACTGGCTATTACGGTGGTTGAGATGGACCAGTTCATCCGAGTGTCATATCCTGGCAGTTCAAAATTGATCTGAGGATACCACAAAAGTTTTCAAAACGTGTGTATTGGATCCTCTGAATTCCACATTTCTGAGGAACTTGCTGCCATGGATTTTTAAGATCTGGAAAGTGTGGGTAGTTCTCTGCTACTGCTAAATAGAATGGAAGAGGACATTGCTACAGCACACTCAGACACCCACCCCTTCAGACTTGAAAATCTTTTGTTAACCTTTGGGCTAGAAGGGAGGAAGGTTTGTGCTGTTACTCACACCAAGGTAATGCAGTAGAAAATAATTATTCTAAACAAGGAAAATTCCCAAGGAACAGGCCTGGTGTTATGTTTTTCCCAGGATCTCAGAATTTGATCCATATTCAATGAGACTGTTTGGTGTATTATGTTTATTATGAATTTTTCTCCTGGTTTCTTCTTTCTATGTATTAGAATATGCATTTAGGACCAGATCCATAGCTTAGGTCCATCGGCTTCAATAATGGCCTTGATATTTCTGCCAAGTGAAGGTCTGCCTTTAGATTTCAGAGAATATAAGAAGTCGTCACTCAAAGAGACCCAGACTATAGAGTCCAGTGATTCTTCCCTCTTCAAATTTTCTTTGCCCCAGGCTTTTGCCTCAACATACTTTTTTTCCCAGTGACTGGTATACATCTTAGCTACTTAGAATAAAGAGCATTTTTTGATCTGTGTTTAAAGCAGCACATTCTGGAAGTTGTGCTTGCACTTGCGTGATAGTGATAGCATTATTATTATTTTTTTCTTAAATAAAAACTATTCTAATTTATTACAATACCTCAGAGAGGTTTTTCTTTCTTCTTTAGAGACAAGGCAACATGCAAATATAATAGTGCTTAAAGAAGTGTGTGTCTATACACATGCAACCTAATCATTAGGCTCATTTTCAAACCATATGCTCCAACTCATAAATAAAGTCTATTAACACTGAACTATTGATCAAATGTAAGGATCAGGCGTTCCAGCATCATCTTTTTCTCTGTAGTCTGCTACCTCCACCAACCCTTATAAGTTAACATTTGAATTGGAATTAGCCCTTGTAATTACATTTATATTAATAGAATTAGAAGGCGAATGTTCTTCTGAGTTTTATCTTCAAGCGATAAACTGAATTGTCACTTCAATCTACTGCGCTTGCACAGAGATTTACAATATGTGGATCTTGAAGTAATTTTGAGACTGAAACTTGGGCAATTCTAGGGACAGAACAAGATCAAGAGATGGATTTGTCTGCTCTTAGATGGCTGTGCCCCACAAAACTTTTCCTTTCCCAAAGCCTTACTGGTAGCTCACATTAGCCCTTTCTGTAACCCAGTCTTTGCATCAACTACTTAGCACGTACAGAAATGTTTGTATCGCTTGAGCCTCCTATAGTTTCTCTTCATTTCCCTTTCTTAGAGCCTGTCCATTTGTTCCTGCATTTGACACTAGCTTTCTGACATCTCTCCTAGCTATTCCCCTTAGAATCATATATAAAATAATGATGTCCACCCTGAGCTTTCCTCTCTTCAAAAAGCACTGACCTAGTTTCTCTGCTTTTACAGTAGAAGTTCTCCAGTCCCATGTCAACGAGGTTGCCCTGACATATCTTAGCTCTGATAGTTATCTCTCTCTTTTAATAATGACATCCTGAATGGGGATTATTTCCTCTAAATGCATCTTCATCTGTTCCCTGTAGAATAATTCCTTTTGAGTTCCTTCTGATTGATCTGGTTTTGGTGGTAGGGCTACGCAAAGATAGCTCTGATCTTTCTATCCAGGGCCTGACCACAGGTGATGATGCCTGTGGACTTTGGCCAGAATTGGAGCCTTTGATAACGTATTCCCCAAACCTGTACAAAACACAATGAAACAAGTCATAGTTTAAATCGCTCTTTCTTATTATTAATGGAGCAGATCCTCAGCCAGAGTAGAGGGTCACTTAAGTCCTTGGATGTGGTGCAGACATGACAATATTGCCTACCAGCTACTGAATCGTTATTTTTGTACAGCACTGCTCACTTATTTTCCTTCACTTTGCAGTACGTTCTTTTCGTTACATCCACATTTCCCACTATTCCTAAGGACCTGATCCTCCAGCATCAAAGTGAGGGGGAGATTTCACCTAAGCCCCTGCAGGAACATCAAGAAGGCCTGGCTTTTTCTTTGGGTAAGTTTTCAGCATACTTTGGTGTCTTTTTATTTTTTACATTCACTGCCCATTCCCTTTCATTTCTCTACCCTGCTTATTTATTTATTTATGTATTTCTTCATCCTCTTTATCATTTCTCATTGACCTCTGACTGACAAAGCGCTCCCTGGTTTTGAAAAACTTCCCATTTTCTCTTATTGTGATGCTGATGCAGGAGCTGGAGCTGCTCTGCCATACCTGCAGCCTGACAGCGTTTGGTTACAGCCTGCTCCTAGATCGGTGCTAGGCATGGTCCCATCACACGCCACTGAAGCACAGCAAACTCCAGTGACTGGGGTCTCTTCAGGGCATGGGTGCTGATTTGAGCTGGAACGAGATATATGTGAAACTGCTCTGGTTTCTGTATTTAAGCCATCCAGACTGGGTAAGCAATTTTTCTTTCTGATAATTGTTGAAGAATGTAGGTGTCCTCCATCACCTGCCTCAGTTCAGCTGCAGAAACTCCTTGAACCAGCTCATTGCTCTGTCAGGATCATTTCTGCTCTGCTGTTCAGAGAAATCAAGCTGGCTTCTATACAGCTTGTCTAATTTTGTGTGGCAAAAAGCAACGGGGACATTTGTTAATACACTTTGTACTGGGAGATCCTTGCAGCAGGGACCATCCTGTCTGGCTGGGGAGAGGGCATTGTTTTACAAGGGAATAGCTTTCATCACTTGTGACTTGACTTTTGTTTTCCAGATGGGTGAAATCCTGATTTACGTGTTACATTTCTTTTTTTTTTTTTTTTTTTACTTCCTAAAAATAGGATATATTTTTTATACCAAAAATATTCAGCTGGCTGGGTAGCTCTTCTGTGGAATGGAGACAGACCAAAATGGTAAAGACATAAATAATTGACTCTGTCCCACTGAAATCCCTGGACTTGTTCCCCTAGCCACTCTTTCATGTAGATGTATTATCTCTCTGCGAATTTCTTGTCAAACTATGTTAAGTAAATAAAAGAGAGGTGAAATATCAGCAACAAAGCTAACAAATGGAGCTGAATGCTCCACTTGAAAGAACAGATCTAGCTGTTTACCATGCTAATCTGAAATGAAATGAAAATGTATGTTTTTCATCTTTTCAGACAACGATCTTCAAATATAGGTAGCTAAGGTCTTTAACAACACAGATTTTTACTTGGTTTTTTTTTTTTAAAGAAAAACCCTGTTGTGGAGGTATTTTGTGCCTGTGTGTGGCTGGATCAGTGTAGAACCTGAAATATCTATTGCTGTGGACAGCATTACCAGTCTATCATACACGGGTTCGATTTACCTGTCTCGTATGTGCCCACCGAACTTGCTGTTGCTACAGAATAGTACAGAGATAATTCTGTGTGCTCAGAGGTTTACTCTCCCTTTGCCATACATCAAGCCCTGACTCCCTTCTTGTGGCTGCTCCCAGCCTGTTCCACTGCTGTGCTGGGGGGCCATCCAGTAGCCGCTGCAAGCACCTAGAAAAATCTTGGCAGCACCCAAGACAGATGTTAGTTATAGTTATTGGTAGTGTCTAATATTACTAGTTGAGTTAAAGAATAGCATTTTTCTCATACTCAGGGGGCAGAGACTAACTAGGTGTTATTCTTTGCTTCACAGAGATTAAGCTCTCTTCACAGCCCAGTTTCAGCAGCTTTCCGGAGGGAACATCCTCCCCAGACAGGCTGCACGCTGCTAATTACAAGGGAAATCCTGGCAGTGTTGAAGTCGGTGCCAAAACTTCACTGATTGCAGCGGTGCTGGGATCTCACCAGATGTCTGGATTGTTTATCCGTCCGGGGGTTTCTTGCCCGGGTTGTTTGCTGGCTGGCCTTGACCTTCCTCGGGAGTTATGGCTCCTCTTCCAACCCCGCAGAAGAAGGGCTGTTTCTGACGCAGCTCTGACCCCATCCCAACTTTTGGCTGCTTCTCACTGACGTATCTTTGGTGTTTTCAGTTTGTTACAGCCAGAAAGGAAAAGCAACATCTTTTCCGGCTGCGGCTGTCCATGCCTTTCCGCTGCCTGTCATCCAGACCTGGTGCTGGGCTCTCCAGTGATCATCTGTGCACCGAAATCCCAGCTTCATTTCCACCACTGGTCCATGTAATGCCCATACGTACCTACGTGGAAACATGATGTGAGCCTCAAGGAGCTGATTAGTTAAAGAGAGACTGGAATATGAAAGTAACTTAATTTTTCATGCAAAACTCTGCTAGGAACTACTAGACTTTCCAAAATGTATTCCAAAGAAATGCAGAGATAGATTCCCGACCGGCATTAATCAGTGCTGATTAAGTCATGGAGCTACCCAATTTCTGCCTGGTGAGTACTTTTCCTGTCATTGATTTATTGCCTTCCTTAGAAAAATAAGACCTGGGAAATAAAGAGTTCAAGTAAATTTACTCAGTTACCCAGCCAACTGTTGACTGTGGTACTGGGGATAATAAATGTTCTGGGGAAATTCCTTGTGCACATCCATGTATCGAGGTCAAAGCAGAGGTGTCCTGTGTGCACTCCAAATCCTCCAGAAGCTGTAGGGACACTGCTTGGCTGCAGCCATACATGACACAGGGCCTGCAAAGAGCAAAAGGAAGATGTGTGGCAGCACCCACGGGCAGCATGACTGCAGGTTGAGGTGCCTGCAGAGAGCCTGGAGCACCGCTTCCCTCACTGGGAAAAGGGGAAATTCGCTTTTCCTTCCTGGCCTGCCATGAGAGTGACTGAGTGCATGGCTGAGATCCAACCCTGGTCACTGATGCTCCTATGGGCCACTGGCCACAGGGTGCTGCTTCTTTCCTCTCATTTGTAAGAGACCTCCTCGGTGTGTTCGACTTAAGGTTTGCAGGATTGTGCTGTGTGGGGGTTATTGTTTTCCTGCAGACACATGGCATTATGTTTAAGTCACTGGATGCATTAACACCACCATCTGGTTTTGTTTTTCAAATGACAGCACATTATTTGTTAAATACTTTCTACCCCAACTTCTTTAAGATATTTCGAGGATAAAGCCTGCAGAGCTGTACAGAGGACAACCCTTATCAGGTTTGGTTGATTTATCAGTTTACCAATACTGCTTTTCATAGCTCTTTAGAGTATTTGTTGTATATTTTTGTGAACCTGATAGAACAAACAACATACATATATTTGTGAACCAGGCAGCATAAAGCATACAGCTGTAGAAGACCGCCTGCTAGGGACAACGGATGAGGCTGTCTAATAGAAAAATCATAGAAATCTCCTGAGTTGGAAGGGACCCATAAGGATCATTAAGTCCAACTCCTGGCTCTCCCCAGGCCCAGCCAAGTCAGAGCATGGGACTGAGCGCATCTTCCAGACTCTTCTTGACCTCAACCCAGCTCAGTGCTGTGACCACTTCCCTGGAGAGCCTGTGACCACCTTCTCAGTACAGAACCTCTTCCTAACATCCAACCTAAACCTCCCCTGGTGCAGCTTCATGCAGTTCCCTTGGGTTCTGTCCCTGGACCCAAAGAGAGGAGATCAGCACCTGCCCCTTCACTCCCCCTTCAGCAGGAAGCCACAGACTGCCATGAGGTCTCCCATCAGCCTCCTCGTCTTCAAGCTGAACAAACCCAAGGACTTCACCCTCTTCTCATAAGGCTTCCCCTCCAGACCCTTCACCATTCTTGCGGCTCTCTTGAATGTTTTGATTTACTTTTTATGCATTTGACTTTTTCCATGTTGTGCCATTATCAGTGGATCTGGTGTCCAGAAGGAACTCGACAGTTGGAAAAGCCAGCAGAGTCTTTAAACCCACAAATTCCTGAGCACTTCTTAACATTCAGAAACCATAGCTAAGCCATGGCTAACAAGTCCATCAATTTGCTATAATATTTGCTAAGTATAAAAGGGACCTTTGCTTTAATGTCATGGGACAAAGTGAGAGAACTGTTCAAGACATCGTTAAACCGCAATGAGAGAATTTCTTCACCTATGGTCTTTAACTCTGTCTCCCTTTTGCCTGTTGAAGGCGAACAGACCATTTGTTCCCCATCCTGCGACTCCCAGCTCAGAGTGACAGTCACTTGGTGTGCCTCAAACGTGCTCTCACACAACGGGGAGAGGAACATTTATTGTTCTATTACCCAGTCTATGCACATGCTGACTGTATATTTGCTGCACCTTTTTATAAATGAAAGCTGCATTGGTGCCAAACACTTACCTATATGCTTGCCATCACCAACCTCCTTCAGTGACAAAGAACAGTAAGTTTTCCTTTCTTTTTTCCCCTCAAACTCAGAATATTTCCATATTTCAACCCCAAGGCTCAGCCCACCTCACCCTTTACTCCAGATCTTTGCCTCTGCACCACTGCACTAAATAAATTAACAAGTTATCAACAAGGCTGCCAGGCCACTACGGGCTCCCCATTACCGAGGCTGTCATTGCCACTCAGGGCTCTGCTGGAACGTGACACCTTCACAGCAGAAGGTCACTTCCCCCAGTCACTCTCTCACTGCTGCTTGGAGGCAACCATTCTGAGAAATGATTTGTTATGGTAGAATCGGAGGCACGTTTGTTAGTTAATTCATTCTGTAAAACTCAAATGAGATGAAAAACAAGCATAGATCTGACAAATGGCATTTAATTATGTCTGAGCCTAAAATTCATAATACATATTTATGCTGCCCTAAGTCATTCGCAGCCAAGGTCCCTTTTATTCTCATACCTGAGTCCAATTGCTGATGTGGGAAGAGGGTGTTAGTGATGGGCTACTCCACATTCTTTCATTGTGGTGCCTCCTTCTTTTTGCCTTAACTTCCCATCCCCTGCCCTCAACAGGCCACAGGCTTTCCCCCAGCTGAGAGTGCGGCAGTTCTCTACATGTCAGTAGTCCACAGCCTGTGCAAATAATGCAAAGCAGAGCTTATAGTTACCCTATAGCTTTATCTCGAAAGACTAAACTGGCCTATTCCATAATTACACTGGTCTCTAACTTCTTTGTGGGCTTTCATTACAGGCTTGGGATCTAGGAAGATGTCAGGAAGCATTGGACAAGGAGCTTGTCCCTGCTGAGCTTGGCTACAACCTGCAGGAAGGAGGCCCTCTTCCTATCAGGGTACCTTGTTCATGAGGAGGAACAGTTAGCACAAGACAAATAGGAACATCCTGCACTGATTCTGCTGAGGCTTGAGAGAATGTGCAAAGCACAGGCTCCTGGGAAGTGGACATTTTGGCTTGTGTGGCTTGTTAGCACACAGATGCTCAAGGGCATATCTAAATGGGTTAAGTATACACCTGCTTACCCCTCCAGCTGCTAGAAATCCATAGACTGTGTTTGGCATAAAAGGACTGAAATGTCTTTGACACAATAACATACTCTGCAACTCTGCTCTATGTCTGTGTACCTTTTATAATGGCTTGGTGCTGTGATTGTAAAGGCAAGCAGTTCAGTCCTTCTCTCAATATGGCATAGAGGATTCAACCAGCATCCCAATGATGGTTGCAATGCATGACTGGAGAGAGACTTCAGAGAGAGGAGTTTCCATCATCTCTTCCTCTTCAGCTTCTTGAACCTTTGCTCTCCGCAGAACCAGGTACATTGGAAATACTGCCAATGACCATCAGGTCAACAAGAGGCTTTTTCCTCACTACAGCGGGCTCCCACTCCAGCCTGAGCACCGCTGTCTCTTTGCTGTGAGACAGTAACCCCAAATAACTTCATCTGACCTCCTGAACAGGAGTCTCTGAGGAAGAGGCTCTGCCCCAGCAGCTCAGGAGGGAGGTGGTCTCATAGCTCAGAAGGGCTGCCCTGCTCTTCCTGCCTCTCTTGCTGCTGACTGTGTGCAAGCCTGGAGAGAGCTTTTCGTGCTTCTTGACATTATTGCTCTGCCAAGGCATCGGTGGCACTAACTCACTTCCCCTCCCCTCTCTCTTGGCACATTGCCACCCAAACTCACTAGGCAGCTTTCAGCTTTTTTTGGTCTCTGGTGGGAAATTTCATTTGACCCTTTCAAGTGGGACAAGAACAGATATTAGATTTGTTGATGATGAAGTGCTTTTATCTGAATTCAACAAAAGAGGTACAATGAAAAGATTGCAGCTGTTGAGCAAAAAGCATCGCACCTATTACAGAGTTCATATGCATTTACAAGCGGCACATCAGTGAAGGCTCTCCTCACCCTAGCAGATGTATGCTCCTTCCACAGAAAACTTGTTAATCTTTCCGTCAGTTCTTCATGCTTTACATACCTTCAGGGAAGCGTGGTGTTTGACTCTCTTGCCAGATCTTGCAATGATAGAAATGCTATTAGCAGGTAAAAGCTGCTGGGAGGTGCTTTATCTTTCTGTAAGTCTTCTAGGTCCTCTTCCTGCAGGATGGGGCAGCAAATTAGAACACCATGTTTAGTCAGGTTGCAGTTAGATTTCAAGACCACCATTGCCCTGTTGAATAAAAATGTACTTATGCACATATTTAGATTGGTAGGTAGAGATAGATTTCAGTTCAATTTTTTTTTCCTTTAATTTTTTCATGGGTGCTCACATAAAGTCACCCAGCTACTAAAACAGTATGTTCTAAAAGTTAAGGTAGCAAATCAACTCAGCCAGGAAGCAAGTAACTCAGACTTGGCAAAGGAGACTGAAGTAAGCCCTGACCCAATGTAACTATTACCTGACATCATGTAGCAACTGCACTTCATAATAAGGGCAATAAAGGATCTACTAACCAGAGAAAATCCTGATGAAATTTGGGGAAGGTTATAGCTTGCAGTCAATCAATCGTGAAAAAATAACAATAAGCATTTGCCCATGTCCAAATGAATTAGGGATATGAGAACATGATTGAAAAGGAACAACAAATGCTTTGCGAGCCCACCTAGGTGATCCAAACACGAGAAGTCAGAGATGGCACGACCATCCTTGAATACATGCCCAGTGTGGCTGATGAGTGCCAGGTCCCACAAAGCTGCTTAAATTTGTGCCATCTGGGCTTTGATGACAAACCCTCTAAAAGCCCAGTCCTTCTGGATCACAGTGTGCAATAGCTTTCCTCTCCCCATGGCCCTAGTTCTGGAAATGGAGTAGGCAACAGGCAGGCTTCAGATGTTGCATAGTGGAGAAAGAATTTCTGAGTCTTTAAGGTTGGAAAAGACCTCTAAGATCATTAATTCCAACCAACACCACCGTGTCAACTAAATCACATTCTGAAGTGCCATGTTTACATGTTTTTTTGAGCACCTCCAGGGATGGTGACTCCTCCATCTGTCAGGGCAGCCTGTTCCAATGCTTGACAACCCTTTTGGTGAAGAAATGTTTCCTAATATCCAATCTAAATCTAATTCATACAGGGAGCATTCTGTTCCTAGGCACCAGTTTCCAAACACTTGCCTTCCCCAAATATGAGCCCTCCTGACTCCTGAAGGAGATGGCAGAGTAATTTTGCAACAACCTTTATGCAAAAATATGATAGCAAAAGGAAGATACCAGGTTGAGGACAACAGCTATATCAGTGGAAGGCTGTGTGAGGAATGATGAATCTACTGGAAAACATTTAATGAGCTTGGCTTTGTGCTGTTAAGATTTTGCATCTTGTAACATTCATGTACTTTATATATGACAGTGTTTTTCCCACTGACATCAATGGTTAAACTCCCCTTGGTTTTATTGGCCTGAGAATTTTCCCCAAGCAGTGTTATTTTCCTTGCTTGCTATTTAGAGAATTCTCCAAACTAACTCTTTACATTTGTTCTGGCCTCTGACTTACTTTGGAGATGTATCAGATCCTGTCTCTTTTCTCCCATACCTTGATTTCTTTGTGCCACCTACACAAAGATGTTCTAGAGCACTTGCAGGTGATTTCATGCTTACGATGCACCTAATTTTCCTGCACAAAGAGAGCTGTACAGCTGCACAGGATATGGAAGGCCAGATCCCATGGGTTCCAGCAAAGGATGTCATGGCCAGTGCAAAAATTCTCACAGTGCTAAACAGAATTTGGACCTGGCCCATGTGTATTCAGCAGCAACTTTCTACTGAGTGTACTGGCACAAGGACAGTCCTTTCAGACTCTTCTTCACCAGGTTTCTTTTCTGCCTTCCAGCAGATCTACAGCAGAGCACTGGCTCCTTGCCAGTTTGAGTCAGTCAGACCCATGGGCTAGTAACTCTGCTCTTGTCCAACTTCTAGCCAACGGTGGCTCATGGTGCTTAGCATGAACCAGCAGCAATCACAGCTGTGGCAGGACAGCAAAACAATTTCAGTATGTGTTCACGCAGGTTCTGTTGCTTTGCCAAGGTAACAGCAGGGCTGTATCTCAGCTTACACTGATGGGGACTATGGCAATATGTGAGCTCGGGTAAATGTCAGAGCAGCTATACTGCACCCAGTAGGTCCTGCAATGAGCTGAGGCACAGTGTCAGCTCAGTCTGGTTGTTAAATAACAGCCCTGGCTATCACTGCAGGGTTGGGCTGCTGCTGGGAGGTGACTTTTCTATAGCAAAGCCCTGTGGCTGGAAAGGCAGAAGGATAGTGGAGGATGGTAGGGGATATCATTGCTTAAGTTCCTCAGCCTTTCTACACCTCTCATGTCCAACCCACATGCAATTTGGGTCCTTCTCCATTGAGGAACTGCTCTTGCACTAATGGCAAATGAGTTGCTTGAGGTCTTGATCCAGTTCAAATCATGGACTGGTATCAGGAACACAAAAATCCCATCTCCTGTACACGGTAATATCATAAATGCCAGAGTAAATCAATGCAGAGACTCCTGAGCCCTCGAGACAGCTCTGTTCTCTGTGGTGATCAAAGCATGCTGGTGTCTGTACAGCAGCATGGCCCCAACCTTGCTGGGTCTCTGCAGAAAAGTATGGAACTCCTGTCCAGGGGAGCATCGCAGGCTCCTTTTTGAAGCCTTGCCTTCGCTTACCAAGTAAGAATTACACCTGACAAAAAGTAATCATTAGGATTTAACTAATAATTTCTTCCTAGTGTCTTTTCTATTAGTAAAGTCTCAGAAATTGAATCTACAACCTTACACATCCAAGCAACAGATCTCTAAACTGGGGTATTTTATATTATTGATTTGCTATATGCAATTCCTGAGCAGAACATACACATTACTTGATGTATTTTTTCTTCTCTGCCGATCCTAGTCTATGATTAAGGCCTTGAAAACTGTTACAAAATTCAGACTAAGATTGGAGATCTCACCCACTAAGTCCAAAACCACAGGTCCCCTGCCCCCAGGACATCAGAGGATGTCTTTCTTACCTTGCTAGCTTCCATGTTCGGAGCTCCTGGTGTGCAAATGCAGCTCAGTGTTTGTGGTTCAGAGCATTTTTATGGACGAGCAGTGCCATTCAGCAAAGCCTGCAGCCAAACCATGAAAATTTTTCATTGACTTCAATGCAATTCAACACTCACTCTGCACTGATGAATGAAGAAAATGTTCAGCTAATCTCTACATGCAGCTTCTAGTCCTAATATTAAACCATTGCTTCATTCTCTATTCCTGTGCCCTTACCAAATAGTAGTAGATTATTTTATGAGATAACCTCATTTGGGATAACCTCATTTTCCTTCCCTTCTTCCGGTGCCTTTCAAGAAAGCGCCTTTCAGGCAGACCTGGAGTTAGCAGAAAATAACAGGCACAACCAACAGGCAAGACCTAGTTAGAGCAAGTAGTGATTTTAGGCTCCCTCCTCATCCCAAGTGGCTCTGGCAGTTTCCTTTTATTCTTTAACATTGTTCTTATTATTTACACAGCTGCTCCACTAACTTTTTCTTGTTATATATTTATTTGTTCCTTTTCTTCTTTTTTTTTTTTTTAAATATTAACTTTCTCCCTTTAGATTTTGGAACAGCGTCAGTTTATGTTTACTGCCTTAAAAAATGATTTGTGCTTGTAATTTAAAACACAAATCTGACACTGCCTGAATGTAAGAATGACCTGTGTTTGCAAGGGGAATGCAGGGGCAGGTTTTGAAAGCTGAACCACATAATTTCCAGATCTATAATCAGTTTTTAGGGGTTTTCTATTATTATTGTTTCAAGGACCAGGTGTCTAAAACTGTATGATTTTTCTCACTGGCTTTTGATAGCTGTTTGTGGTTTTTTTTAAAGTATGAATGCAGCCGTACATGTTAAGGCTGTGTGTGTGACAGCCCACTGGATTTAGACCCGCAGTTACCCCCCGACACACCCCCAGCATACAACCCTCACTCGCACAAGCAAAAAGCCTGTTTGCTGTAAAACTGTTGGCATGGATGTGCACACCAAATATGTATATACATGAGGTGCAGAAGCACACACAAAGTTTTGAAACTCAGAGCCCTTAGTGTGAACCTAAAGAAGAGAGGACACACGCTTCGGAGGAGGGCTTTAGGTCAAATTCAGTTAGCGAGCATTATTCTGCTGCGCTGTTCTTGTGTGCTTTATGCAACTCCTTTTCTTCAATTAAATGTGGGAAAACAGCATGGATTCATAGGGTTTTTTTGAAATTTTTTGTCTTTACATCTTTTGCATGTTTATAATCTTCCTTAATCTTCCCTTTCTGATTCTAATAAGGGAAAAACAGCCCAATGTCATTTTCATCCAAAACTTCTAGGCACCTAAAGTTAACAGGGGGGAAAAATGTTTCTGAGTACTTACATGTTTGAAAAATCAGGCAACCAAAGACTGTAAACATAGACTTAGGTGTCTGAATTTAGGCACCTATTTTTTAAAACCTTGGCTTAGAAAATAAAGTATCTGAATGTATACAGATAATATAAATCACCAGTCACTTTTATTACATGTATGTTTATATAAAGACCTTAGAACACGTTTTTAAAATGTAAACGTTCCTTAGTATGTTTAACTATGTGTCTAAAGAAGACGTAGGACAGAAAGAAAACAAAAGTTTGACAAATGTTTCTGATCAATCCTGAAGAAATCAATAGGAATTCACTCCCAGCATGATTTCATTTAACTTTCCATGCTAGGAATAGTAACCTGGCTTTCTGTTCAAGCTGAAGCGTTCATACCTCTTAGGGATTTAATTCTCATGTCAACATACATCAGGCAGGCAGAGGATGGGATGGAGATTGGGAAGGGAGGAGGAGTGGAAATTGTGTGGAGTGGGTTGTATGGTTGGGTGACTTTGTTTCACCAAAACCGGTTTCTAATAGAAAATAAGGTTTGCATTGAGGTGCATATTTCTCTCCCCCTTTGAGGGAGCAAAACGTGTCAGTTTCTCAAACCATATTTTATTGCTTATTTGAAAAATATTTAACACCTGAAAACCAGAACAGCTTGGGAAAGAAAAGAGAGAAAAGCTACAGAAGAACAACCACTGCGTTGGTGCCTGGGTGGAAGCCACGGCCTGGGTACCTAGGTACCTCCTGCTCCTTCAGCCACACATCCTGCCATGCCTAGAGATTCTGTGTCTCTGTCTTGCACACTCCTAATGTGTTACTGTGAAATACGAAGAGAGGAGACAAGTCCAGAGAAAAGGATGCTTGAGGCATGCAAACCATAGCTCTCATGAATGAGCTTGATTTTTGGGTGGGTTTGTTGGCTAAAAAAGGAATGTATTTTGGCCCATAACTCAAATATTTCAACATAGAATTTTGTTTTGGAAATGTCATCAGTTTTCCTTCCCCCCACCCCCCTTTATTTTTCTTTTCAAAAAAATCACAGTCTTCAGTGAAACACCCTATCACTACCCACACCTCCTATGCAAGGTAAAACTGTTAGCACCCTGTGCTCCTGTGTCCAACTTACTTCTGCTCCCTTAGCAGACCAGAACTTTACATGGTGTATGGAAACCAATGGAGCATTCAAACCCAGAGAACATATGGTTTACAGTATCTTATTCTTGTTTATTCATGTTTGTGCTCCTGGAAGCGTGTGCATTTGGGTCCGTAAATGCGTGCACATGTGCATGTATGTCTGTTCTTATTTATTCTAAATATAAACTGTTTTCTGAAAGGACTTCATCCATAGCTAGATGAAAAAGTGCTATCCCTCATAGAAGTTTGGCTCACAACCTGATCTTGACACGGAGTGCCATATTGGACTAAACCAAAGCGCGGAAACAGTGTTCTCCAAATAGTGAGAGAGTCCAAGCTTGGACTGGTCCATTGCAAGGAAAGTTATGGATAATAAAAAAGATCCCAGCTTTGCTGCTCCATTGAATCCCCAGTTATATATAAAGCAGATGTCCTTTTTACCGTATGTGATGTGTAGGTTTAGTAACTATCATCCAGTGACATCTGAGGGTTACATTGTTTTGAAATACACCTTTTTATCTTGTGTACACACAAAATTATGTGTGCTCACACACACGCAGTCTGCATGGTTTAAACAGAATGATTTATTGCAAATTTTTCCATCAGTGTCCAGATTTGATTGACTGTGGAATTCATACAGATGAAAAATGTTTTACTTTTAGGCTAAACTGATGAGCAAGTCTGCAAAAAGAAACACTGCAAAATCTAGTTTCAGTCCAACAAGCTGAAGAGGCTCTATTATTATGATCTTTATTTTTCACTTTTTTTTTGTGGGCAAGGTATGAAGCAAAATAGCTGTGTCTGTTTAGCTGCCTGAACAATAGAAAAGTTTATGCAGCTCTTGAGCTGAAATGTTTTTGACAGTTTTCAATTTTAGCTCTTTTGATTTGGTAAGAAATCTGCAAAAATATGATTTTGAAAATCACCAGTTTCATGCTTTATTCCTTTCTCAAAATTAGACTATATTGTCCAACTCCTCTTCACTTACTGTGTCTGAGGGAATCCTAGAGAATAGCTGGCAAGACTCAGTGCTAGGCTGTTGCTTAGGAACTGCCTGGTTTTCTATATTATTGCCTGATGTAATAGTTATATTGCCCACTTGCATCTGTTAACAAGCAATACAACAGAATCCAC
Organism: Hypotaenidia okinawae; assembly: GCA_027925045.1. NCBI lineage: Eukaryota > Metazoa > Chordata > Aves > Gruiformes > Rallidae > Hypotaenidia > Hypotaenidia okinawae. Next base: position 18,440,726 of record BSDF01000011.1, on the reverse strand, counting down.
AGGTACCAATAAAGAAATAAACCTGGCATTCATTACTTTCCTTGAAAATTCATCAGTGCTTTTTTCTGGCTTGGCAATGGGCAGGGAAAAGCATTTTGCTCAGGTGCTAATTAATAAAATAGGAGATGTACTCACTCTCTCTATATCTATTTTATTTAGATTTATTTATTTTGCCCCAGGGGAAAATATGTTGTAAAAAATGTAGTGTATTAGTATAATTACAACTTTGCAATGCCATAGAAAGGTATGAGGTATGAGCTGTGGTTTGCTGGTTAATTTTTTTGCTGTAAGGTATATAGTGTGGTAATTTGACCGTTCTTTTAATGTATTTTAAATAGTAGTAATATGGGTTCATTTATAAAAGCAGTAGGACAGGATGTTTCTATTGAGCACTATAAGGAGACTCTCAACAAATCCCACGTTACGGATGAAGTAGCTTACCTTAGTGGTGTCAGCACAGCCAAATCCAAGGGTGCAGAAAAGGAGCAGATGGGATGAAGAGACCATAAGACAGACTTCATGACCACTTTCACAAAAATTCTTTCTAGATACAGAGGAATTTAAAAAAAAGAAAATGAAAAAATCAACTTTTAGGGTTCACTTGCTAAAGTTTCTCTTAGAATAACAAGAGCTACAAGTTTTTCCAGTAAAAGCCTCGAGACACCTAAGTTTTTATGTTGTGGCTATAAGGAAAGCACCAGCTATCCTCAGACTTAAACTAAAGTGAACAGGCAACCCTTCCCAGCCTAATGCCCAGCAGCTCATCCCTCACCCAACAGCGACCCAAAGCCCAGCACAGCCACTGCATAGAGCTTTCGCTGCTCAGATTTCAGCCCTACAGCTTCACCAGGGTCGAAGGTCTGTGCCCACTGCCATTACAGCGCGCGTTTGCTCGCCATGCGGGAATCGCACGCTGCTTTTCAAGGCTCCCAACTGAGCTGCTTTTACACGCCCACCCCCAGCAATAGCCTTCCTGCATTTAGAGACATAATAAAAATGATTGCAGCCCAACCCCTAGTTATTAAGCATGGGAGAAAGCACAGGAGGAGTCTCAGGGAAGAGTAGACTCTATGATGGTTACTTTCCCTAAGTAAATCTTACTCATGGGAGTACAGCTACTGGTTTGATGAATTATCTTCTGCTCTATCTGGGGGCCTTGTTTTGTTGGGGAAAACAGTTTAAACTTCTGATTTCCCATTTTGCTCCTTCTCCACTGGCAGAGGTATTGTGTTGGAGTACTGAGAACGCTGAGGTTGTTCAGCGAAAACAAACGAGGGGGTGTATGCTCATTATGAGGCATGGGGATTTATGAATGCAACTCACATTAGTGTTAATGGGAGTTACACGCGTAAATCCCTGCCCTTCAACATGATAATACATAATATACCCCTTAATTTTTAATTCACCAGGGTCTCAATCTTAAAGCATTTTCATATAGTTTGTCCTAATTATAATCGTTTTTAATGACAGCTTAAAAATTTCACATGACTGTCTTATCACATACGGTACTTAATTTCTCAAGTGAACAGTTTCAATGTAGTGTATTCTGGGAATTTTGAGAACTAAAACACTAAGGGAAAAAACTACTTTGTATAATCAAATGAGATGTTATTATTCCACTATGTTTTATATACACTGGAACCAAGTTTCTCATGGTAGTGGTGGCCATTTTGAAAAGTGTTCAGCACTATGACATCTTTTGTCTTGTGAGGACATTGACTCAATCTCAATCTTATGGACCAGAACTCACCTTTTAAAAAATCTCTTGTTACCAGGACTAATGCAAAGCAGAAGGTAATTATTAGTTAACATAAGCTTTTGGGAGCTTTCAGACAAGGAAGCTTTTTTTCTCGGTAGGACTCGATAAACTCCAAATACAGAGCTACAACATCATTATATGGATACTCAACAGATAAGCTCTGGCACGTTGAATTTGAAGGATAAAGTGACCTAGTTCAGAGCACAGCTACACATTCTATATCAAATACTTGCCCTTGCCTTCAATTCCTCTTTTGGGCAGGTAAAATAGTTGTGACTAGAGTAACTGGTCCTGCATCCCACATCTTAGTAGAGGAATGCAGTGGGACATGTGCCACATGGTCAATATTTAGCAATACCTCAAGGATCTAAGATTTTCATGTGTCCCAGAAAACAGTCCTGTACCAGGCACAGTGGAGCCCAGACACCAATGGCGATGGACATGGAATTAGTCCAGTAACTGCTGAAAGTCCCCTTCGAAGCATTTCCCTGCCCTGCAGCCAGAGCTTTAAGTCTTATTTCAGGTTTTCTATTTGCCTTCATGTTGACTAAACTGAGTCCTGTATTATTTTTAGCTCTTTACTTTCATAGTTTTTACTACTTGCATGTATAGAAAGGGCCACTTCCTGTAAATAGATGATGAAATATCAGGCAAAGATTTCAAAACCAACCCAAGTGACTTAAGAGCATAAGTGCCATTTTCAAGAGCGATGGGGGGACTTAGATGCAGGCAAGTACCATTTTTAGTAACAGAATTTGAAAAGTAATTACTTAACTAAGGGTAGCACATATGGCTTAAAAAAAATCTAAAAATTAACATTACTAATTATTAATATTTTAAATGCTTGATTTCCGCTGTGCTCAGTAAGTCACTTCTTGTTTAGTCATGGGACAAAATACTCCCTTGTGCTCCAAAGAATCTTTGGACACCCCCATTTTGAGCAATTTTTGAGTCTTATAGAAATTAAATTTAGTCATGAGCATGTTGTTGAAAACTCTGTCTGAAATAAAACTTTTCCCTATGGCTAAATTTTGCCTATCCGTACCTAATTTTTCATTAGTAAGTGAACTGCATCCTAAACCACATGAAAATATTAGACTATACCAGTACATATATATCCGTATTTTACATATCCTTTAATTATTGAACAATCATGACTATAGAGGGGAAATAACTGACCAAATTACTAACCTTCAAACTGCCATTTTTATAAGGACTGAATGATAAAAAGAAATGTAGCACTCATTTGTTAGTAATTTTTATGGGCGCCTTTAAACTGTTTCGTAAGTAGACTTAGTTGTTGGTATTGTTTCCACTACAAGAAAAATAATTTGGCTGCTGCTGCAACATTTTAAGCTTTCACTGTTACTATAAAAACAATCCCCAGGAGATTTTATTTATTTTTTTCTTTAGTTGCCTTGTATTGCTAGTTTGCAAGGACTTAGGAAGTAAACTTTTAAACTGCCTGGTAACAGACAAATCACTTTCAAAAGCCAGCATTGTACTGGCCTGGGAGTGCTACCGGAAAAGGTACTTTAAAAAAAAAAAAAGAAAAAAAAGAAGAAAAAGAAAAATGCAACAGTACAAAAGCTAAGCAAGCCTAATTATTTTTTAAACAAATACATGGAGGTCATCTCAAACTGTGAACGGATGAGAGAGCTTTTACCGCATGTCAATTGTCAGATCCATGTTGGAGTAGGCATCCAGGCAGAGATTGGCTTTGTAACGCTGCTCCCACTAGAAAGGCATCTCAGCCTTTGACTAATGTGCTTTAAAACAACAACATAATTTCTCTGGCTGCATTAAGGCTGAAGTTTTCTAACTGGGATACCTAGAGTTAGACCTTTCTTGTGACAGCACAGGGCGCTCTGTGGTCAAAAGTTTTGGTGTAGCCTGGGGCTTTTTGGGTAGGTGTGATAAATTACACAATTTCAGGAACCGCGGCTAAACTCCTGTGCTTTTCTAATTTTGGTGGAGAGGTATATCTATAATTCAAGTGTTGCCTGAGGTCTTAGAAACGCGTGAGGGGAACAGACAAGGATTTTCAGTGCAGTACAAGAAAGAGCAAAAGTCCCACTGGCCTTATTCTTTTTCTTCAGAGAGTGATTTGGGTGTTCAGCTGCTAGAAACTCCCTCAGAAATCCCAGTCCTCTTTCATAAACGATGGCTGAATCTCGACAGATTTGGTGGTTCAGTTTGGCTGGTTGTCTGCATCCGCCCAGGCTGGAAGCTGGCCCGGGAATTTCGTTAGACCATGAGAAGTTTCCAGGAGAGTTTTCAGCTCTCGGTTCCCAGGTATCTGAGGATTTGCCACTTCTACTTCCCCCCAGCCAGAAAGCACAGAGACGTGCAACCGTTTGCAAAAAAGGCTGGCCAAACTCTTTCTGAATCAAAGGAATATTCATGTTTTGGATTGGAGACTGGGGGGAAAGATTTGACTAGCTTTGGCTTTCTCTATCCCAGGCTGCCAATGTCTGATCCTAAATTACATCCAATAGCCAAATGCAGAATGTCTTACTGAGGTTATTTTTTAGTAAAAGTAAAATAAATAATATCAGGTTTTGATTGTTAGGAGGAACCAAGCAAAAGTGTTCTTTAGCATATTTTGAGTTCAAGACTCAGTCTCCATCTTCAAATCAGTGTGTCTAGAGCCAGGCTCCAAAATATATCTTGACGCGTGCAGCCAAGCATCTTTCTATGGAAAACCATTGAGCACCTGCTGCTCCTCCTGACACCCATCTTGTCGCAAACTAAGTCACTTTTGCATGGGCCAAGCACCTCCATCTGGCCTCAAAGAACTTTCCAGGACCCAAGAGTAAGCTGAGGAAGGTGCAGACCTAGACATCAGCATTTATGCACTGACGCCAGGGTGGCTCTTGGATCTCTAGCTGTGTCCCAGGAGTGCGGCTAGTGCAGAACAAAAAGGCGGTCGCAGGGCTCACACTCCATGTGCAGATGCCACATTGCACTCTCAAAAGGCTAAAACAACGCTCCAGCAATTAGCACGTGCAAAGCCCTCAGCTATTTATGTCCTAGGAAATAGCTTGGATTTTATTATTTTTGGGTTAAGCCATTCCAAGCAGCAAAGCAGCAGTTATTTGTCTGCCATCTATTGATGTGCTGTCTTGATCTTTAATCGAGGCCGAGGGGGATACATTTCCACCTTTAATCCTTCAAACTTTCTAATGCTTTCATGTACAAATGTATACAGTAACTTGGCGTTAGCATTCCACAAATATGCAAATTGTCTGTCAGATTGGACAGGCTGCATGCATTTGAAGTTGTGTTGACAGCCTACAGAAAAAAGACATTCTCAGCTCAAACATGAACAAGATGTTTATATCCTTTTTTCCTAAAAACATACATTTTATGTTTTAAGCAGAGATGGGAGCAAACTGCAAAATTTGGATCAAGACATCTTTTGCACCCATGAAATTTGGGGATGTCTGCATCAGGGGATTTTGATTCAGCTGGCTCTTGGAAGGGGGAAAAATTCAGCTCAGATCTGGCTTATGTTACAGCCTTCACAAAATACACAGGGAATTTGCACATGAGCCTCTGTTTCCAAGTAGGTTAACGCATAAAAGAAGCGGCTCAGAAGGTGTCATTATAGCCTCGATGCAGCGAGCTTTGCAGTTGGTGGCAACAGCAGTTACCTGACAAAGTACCATCTTGCCAGTCAACAAAAAAAGGAAGCTGCAGAGCCCAGAATCCCTCCTGGCCTAGAGAAAGAGAACCAAGAAACAGCAGTGGTGCAATCTAGCAGATGCTGGTTACTCAGGGAGCACTGATAGGCACAGAAAGCCAGGGTGTAGATTAATCAAGCCATAATCCACCATGATAAAACAGCCCCTCAGAAGTTCTCACTTAGGGACTGTAGAGTTCTGTAGACTCTCCAATGGTACTGACACGTGCAGGGGTTCATATGAACTCAGGTGAGCTGGTATTCTTTTAAGCATATTTCCCATATCATGCAGCCTCATAAAAGCATGGCATTTACCTCCTTGGCTTCCACAGATTTTATAAAGAAGAGTCTTAATGCATTCTGTCAGCAAGGTTATTGACAACTGCCCTCTTTGACTAAATATTTCTAGGTATATTAATTAAGTTAATTTTAATTTAATTATTTTAATTAAAACAGATTTGGTAGACAAATGTAGCATAATACTGTTTTATGTTCCCTGTTGTGTAAGGAAGGACTGAACTCCCTCCCTTACTCCCAGCCTACCACGTGGGTATAAGAAACTAGATGTCTACAGCTCTTGCATCTTGTCCACTCCAGTGAAATATCCTAAATTGTAACTTTACATTGAAAAAAAAGTTGCTGCTCAATAACTGACTGCATTGAGAGCTTTGTTCCAGATGGGAACCTTATTTAACAGCTGCATTTTGACACTGCATCTGGATATCCCATACAAAGCATCATCAGACCAGGAGCAAAAGAATAGACAGGTTTCTTCTGCAGTTCATCAAAGAATTAGTTTCAGTGGTACAGATCCGTTGAAGAAAGCAAGAAATATCCCTCATGGTATCAAGGCCCCATGAAGCTAAAGAACCTGTGAAGTAACGAGTCTCTCTAGAACATGAGTTTAAATGCTGTCAATTAAAAGTCTTTGCTGCAGCAAACCACAGATGATTTGAAGGAGCGGAAAGTTGAAAGTGGGAAAATGAAGAACTTTGAATACATTTTTAAGAACACTAGAGTTTTCCTTTCTTCACTGTCAGAAGACTGATGGGAAAACATTAGACTTGGGATCCTCCAGCATGAACTAGCTAATTTCCCATGACAGTATGTGTTGGGCATACCTGTGACGCCACAGGAGCTTGGGTACCAAGCACCTTGGCTCTTGCAGGAGCTCCTTGGGGATCCAATCTTTACTCTGCTCTTCCCACAAACCCAGCCCTAGCAATCTCCTCACTCACTCTTATTTGCAAAAAACCTAGGGTTTTCTGTGTGGGAGGGAATGCTGGGAAGCCATGCTGTCTGTGGAACCACTGTTTGCCTTCTGGCACTTATGCATTGACCAATTTCTGGGTCATGTGCAGGAGCTGTCTGCTGAGACACCAAACTCTGGCCAAAGATCCTCACTTCACATTCCACTTTGGTGAATGCGGAATAACTGTTAACTTAATCAGTCAGGCAAAATTACTACCATAAAGCCATCAAGCACAGAAACAAGGTCACTTCATATGTCTCTGGAGAGCCTTGTAAGGATGGAGCTGCTCAGTGTGCCCCAAAGCAGCAGGGGAGCTTGTGAAGCGCATGTTGGTATTATGGAATTCAATCTGAAGTTATGCTAGCCCATATTTAAACGGCCATTTCAGAGGCTTAATTCTCTTGTATGGGTATAGATTGTTTGCCAACAACAACAGCACTGGAAAGATCAGCAGCGTCAGATGGAATACCTTCAAAGAATGTTCTTTGATAGCTTCCCAAAAGTAAAGAAGGGACAACCAGTGCCAGAAGAACAGCTCAGAATAGGAATGAGAAACCTAGTTGTAACAAACAATAAGTGTATCTGGAGCCTAGTCTGACAAACAGGAACATAAGATTTGCAGGACAGGGCCTCAGAGCTGCTACAATGCCAATGATACGTGTGGTCTTCAAGAGAGTTGACAGCAGGAACTATGCCTTTGCTTACTTCGTAAGAGTAGATAACTCAGCAAGAGCGGAGAAATCACTTGACAGAGGCCAGATTCAGAAGGCATCTGAAATGTCTTTCTTTAAAGATAATCATGTTAGGAATCAAAAGGGGTCTAATGTTAGAGACTTGCCTTTCAAATGCAACAAATGATTATACCTGTCAAGATTTATGGACAGATTTATTTATGTTGACAGAGGGACCACTAATAGTTTGACAAATGAGAAGTCTTGACAGATACAACAGATATGTTCAAGTATATTTCCTCCTGTTTGAAATAGGAAATGAGTGAGTTATGACAAGCCTGTAATGTATATTGATACGACTATTCCTAGGCTCCATCTACAGGAGTAGATGCATTCTATGGTGCTGGATACTGAACTGGAAAGCCAGTTATAAAACCTAATTGTTAGTGACCCTCTATTCACCTCCATTGAGAAAGTATTTAAAATGGCTAATTTAGAGAAAACAGGAAGGAAAGCCTTTCCAGCTGGTGCTCCTGGATGGAAAACTCTACCTTCCAAAGTAAGGCAAGAAAAAGCAGGCAAGAAATAGTAGTATCTCGGGAAACTTTATATTTGGCATGATTGCCTTGTAGGGACTTTTCATGTAGATTCACAGCAAACCTAATACTTCTTCCCAACACGGAGGGCCAGCCCTCATTGTACTATCAAGACTTCTGGTCAGCTCCAGCTAAGAAAGCAGATCTATCCCCAGGACTGCTGCAGTACTACAGCAGGGAACAATTTGATGCTAAAACCTCATTCAGAAAAGGTATAGAAATCTATTGCTATGCATTAGTGCCTGATCAAAGGCCAGTCCCACAAACGGAAAGACACCAACAGCTTCAATGGACTTTGCCTCAGGCTCTGAGATCTTTTAGGAGTTTTCTGCAGGAGCGTGCAACCATTACATCTCCAGCTGTGAAAGATAGAACAATCCGTTAAGGGTTGCTCTACCATGCAGCAGTCTTTAAATGCTACTTTCATTTAACCGACAGCGAGTGACTCCTCATTTAAGTACAAAATCTGCAACCTTCTCACAGGCTCTGGAAAAGCCAAGCGAGCAGCAACTGGAAGAAGAATCCCACTTTGTTGCTCTAAGGACTGCCATCCTTGCCAAATGGGAGTGTGGTAAACGTTGATGAAACACCACTTGGTAGAAGACCAGTGTCGTGGTGTGCAGTTGGCATGGGCGCCAGACCCACATTTTTAAACAACAATGGGATGAATTACTGTGTTCCCCAATGGTTCACAATAAACACAAACAAGCAATTAAACAAACACATGCTCTTGTCACTCAGCAATTAAACCGTTTCCTGATCCCTTAATAAAAGCTGATCAAGTTCCCACATATTAATGTGACTTTACACACTCGATAGGTTTATCGTATTAAGAACCCGTTCTGTGTCTTTGGCCGATTAAAGTCAATCTGGCTACCCTCCCTGGAGATTCCCTCAGGAAGGGGTAAGTAGCAGGCATTTTCAAGCCAGGAGTATGCCTGACATCGAAATGCATTTAACTGAAGCACAATGGGTAACGTTGTTCATGCAAAAACATTTTGGTGTTTCAAAAAACCATTAGAGGGCATCAAGGGAGGACTGGAGTTTTGAAAAAGAATGAACCTTGACAGGCTAAAACCAACTACTGCTCTTTCACCAGCACACTTGCTTGCCTGGAAAACTCCAGAAGGTCTATTAATTATTTTGGATTTGTTCGTGAAAGTCATCTGAGCTGGCAATTGCCAATTGCATCAGTCTGTGACATTCCAGGGGCTGACTGTGCCACCTCCTTCATATAAATCTGTTAAATTACTAATATACTGAAGTATCTCATCTTAAAACCTACTCTCATTCTCCTTTATCAATTTTGCATCTGGTTTTCTTTGAGCTTGAAAAACAAAGCACACCCCAAACACTTACCTCCTTGCCAGTCATTTCGTGCATGCTGTTCTTTGTTAAAAAAAATACTAAATAAAATAAAGTCTGCTCTGTAATTACCAGGCACAGCTGTGGGAGTGGTTAATCTTTTAAAGCAACATTATGAATTATAATACCAAGTGTATACTTCACTGTGGTAATCCTGCAGTAATGCAAGCAATATTAGCCTGTTCTGGGAGGCAGAGTACTGCCAGGGGACCAGGGATGCTTGCAGGAGAAGAAAAGGGGAAGATTTCACAGTAATGAAAACGATGTTGTGTTTAGTCCCACAAGCTAAAAACAAACTAAATATTTATGATAAAGGAAAAGAATAAGGAGGATTATGGTGTCATTCATTGTAGAATAAAATATTACCTAATCTAAACATTTACATAAATAACAGAAGGATAATGCATGATGAATTTAGATGGATCAAAGAGAGGAGGAAATTAACTGTAACAGCAGGGCAAGTGTTGCTGTGTGTGGTGGGTGCTCTTGGGGCTGGGCACCTCTTCTTTCTTTGTGACAGAGCCCATCACAGCAGGATCCCTGATGAGGTTTGGTGCTACCAGATCTCAAATAAATAGACCGAAAAAGAATGGAAAGATTTTTTTTCCCTGTTCTTTGGTGGAAAAGTATCCAACTCCATCCAAGGAGATGGTTTTCTGGTGTAGACCACTACCACCTGAAGTGAAAAAATTTATATAGTACTAGCAGGCTCTTAGGGGTTGACACAAGAGGAGATGGAGCCAGCTGAGATGGGGTGTAAAGACATGATTTTCACCCAGGTTCATTGCTGCTGAGCTCAGATGGCAGCTGAACCTTTTGCTGTACCTCAGTTTTTTGGCCTTCTGGCTACCCAGGGCCTCAAACTTGGCTCTGGCCAGACCCAGAAACCTCATTTGGATGAAGATGTGAGGGTCAGCACCTGTCCCCACCTGTGCTACCTGAAACAGGGCAGAAATAGGACACCATGCCACCAGTCCCCACACTTCAGGTTCTCCTCAGGAGCCAATGTCTGGGTTCACATCCCTCCTGGATGGCAATGGCTTTTACAGAATGCTTTTTTCAATGCATTCCTTCATTTAGCAGTCAAATGAATTTTGCAGGGCCCCTGCAGCAGTCTGAATCCCACAGAAGCCCTTGGGTTTGTTTTGGGGGAGATGTCTAGAGGCAGATAATGGGCTGTAGGATCTTGGCTGAACTGTTCTGGAGGCAGAGATGACATGATTTAACCACATCTTTCAGCAATTGACTCACAACTCTACCTAAAAGCTTCTTCATTCAAGGCCCAACTAGAGTTCGTGACTGAGTTATATTAAATTTCCAATTGGATACCCTTATTCTTTCCCCAATTGTTTTCTACTCTGAAATAGTTAAACAAGGGAGTAAAAAATTGTTTCCATTATTAGGCAACATTTGAGGTAGCTTTATTTCAGCATCCTGAAGAACAAGATTTGAACCCTCCTAGAGAATCCCACAACAAGGCTATCATCCTCCAATAATTTAAAAAAAAAATCCAACAAATTTATGAAAAGGCAACAAGCATTTCATAAGGAACAGCACACAAAAGTGACACTAGAAAGAGCATGGCAACATACCACATAAATCTAAATATTCTTCAGCAGAATGAACCATCTAGAACTATAGGGGCACTTTTAGGTTGAAGAATGCCAACGTGAGGGAGGACACCAAGTCACTTTGGTGTTTCCCCAGTCCTAACTACAAAGCCTGTGACCAAGGATATTTTGCAAACGGACCCAAACTGGAACTCCAGCTAGTGTGAGGCAGCACATTTAAGCACGGGTGGTAAACTACCGCGCGACTGTTTGAGGGAGAACTGATTTTTCTCTGGTTGAAATGTGTGAAGATCTCATGGTTTATCTGGAGAAGTAAACCTAAAGATAACAGTTTGGTAACCCAGGGTGATGTTTACAACTGTACTGAATGTGACAGCTTTCAAAGTATTATGTATATTTCTAAGGCTGTACATGTACAGCTCTGACAGCATGTCAGTTATAATTCTTGTAAAAAATGGATGTAATTTATTATGGTTCAAATATAGAATAAACTATATAAATGCTTCACCATAAAATACTAATTTCCTCATTGCTGAGGGGCTCATCTGCATGCTAAATAGCAGTAAAGATGTTTTAATTGAATAGGTTTTTCCTTCCCTTTTACTGTGAGCTTCAACATGACTTGCCAGGGTTAAAATAGAACTAGAGAAAAGCTCTGAACAATAGAGGAGAGCCTTAGCCACAAACAGGACCACTGTGCTACCAGAAGTTAGGGGTGAGCTGGGTTTTTGTGTTCTGGGGAGCAGCAAAGGAGGTTGCTCATGTGTGATTGATGGTACTTGTGAATAATACCAGTTGGCAGACATTAGTAACACTTTGTCTCACTTTTTGCTCAGTTGTTCACTTTTCTGCATTTGGCATGTTTTCATGTTTTTAATAGGAATTCTTCAGCCGTGCATCTTTGACATGAGATGGTATGAAATTCAATGCCTCTGATTTTGAAGTATTTTGTAACTGGCTGTGTATGACATTGGTACAAAACTTATCATATGGAATTATCGTCTTTGAAAGGAGCTCGCTTTTCAGGCTCCTTTATTTCATCATCCCATGCACAGCAGAGAAATTTGTATGAATATTAGCACTTAATTCTGACTTCATGCTAATGTATAGCCCGAGAAACTTCTCTAGAGTAAGTACTGGATCAAACAGGGCTAGGATTCAAAATTATCTCTCTGTGGTTGAACCTTAACATGAATATTGAAATTAACTGCTGTAAGACTTAATACAGGGAAAAAAATGACCAGAAGAGCTAAAAGAACTACTCACTTTTGTTTTGTAGACAGTTACCTATGAATTTTCAGCTGGTTCATTTAGTTTTGATTCTATACAGGTATCATCTATAAAATAAGGTGAGCCACAAGTTTTAAACAACATTTGTGGTTCTTTTTAAACTGTGAAACTGTCTGCATCTGGGCACTTCAATGGAATATGGAG